>RJWJ010001075.1:0-152124 GCA_004363605.1 Indri indri
ATTTTCTCCCATTCTGTAGGTTGTCTGTTTGCTCTTGTGACAGTTTCTTTGGCTGTGCAGAAGCTTTTTAATTTGATCAGGTCCCATTTATTTATTTTGGTTGTTGCTGTAATTGCCTTTGGGGTCTTCTTCATAAATTCTTTGCCTAGGCCAATGTCTAGAAGAGTATTTCCAACATCTTCCTCTAGAATTCTAATAGATTCACTCCTTAGGTTTAAGTCTGTTACCCAGTGTGAGTTGATTTTTGTGAGAGGTGAAAGGTGTGGATCCTGGTTCAGTCTTCTACATGTTATATTTAACTTTTATCATAACAACCAATGTTATAAGTAATGAACATCCCTGTATACATATCTTTGCACACTTATTCTAGTATTTCCGTAACATAGAATATTTAAATTGGTACTGCTAGATCATAATTTTATAAATACTGAGAAATTATAATGATGACAGTGTCCGTTTCTCTGCATCTCTACAAACACCAGGGTTATCACACTTTTAACTTTTTATGATAGGTAAAAAAAAAAAAAAAAGTCTTTTTAAAATAATTCTTTGTCAGTGAAGTTTTGCATCTTTTCGTATGTCTGTTGACCATTTAATTTCTTCTTGACCTTTACAAAATTGACTTTTAGTATTTCGTAGGGTTTTTTCCATAGATAGTAACCTTTTGTCTATTATGTGTCTTAACAGTTTCCTCCAAGATTTCAATTTATAGTTTATTTATGTTTGCTTTGTAGAACTTTAAAATTTCTATACAATCATGACAATACATTTTGTTTTTTGTGTTCATATGCTGCTTGGAAACACTTCCCTACCTCAAAAATATTAAAATATTTTTCCATATTTTCTTTCATACTTTTTTATTGTGCATACAGTTCATTCGTCACTCTTGCATTAATTTTGCAGTACAGTGACATATAGGAGTCTACTGTTTATCCCCTCAGTTGAGGTATTATCCAAACACAATATCACATAATCTTTTTCATTCGAAATGTCAGTTTTATCGCTTACCAATTAATTCTCATATGTATTTGAGTCTGTTTTAGATTCTCTCTTATATTGATCTATTTGTTTCTGAGCAAGAGCACAGATTCCAATCCTCCCTTTATTGTTATAGTTTTTCACATTTGCTTGCGTTTACTTTTCCAGATAAACCTTGCAATAAATGTGTTTAGAATCCTCCCCACCCCTGGTCACCGAACAAAGTCCATTGGAATTGCTTCAGATTAATTCAAAGAGAGATTAATCTTTGTAAGATTGAGTCTCCACCCCAGGAGTATGATTCATATCTATTTCTTAGACTGGACAAGTCCCTTAACCCCTTTTTGCCCCAGTTTCATCATCCCTAAAATGGGGATAATAACATTGACCTCACAGGTGACCATATATAAGAAGAGTTAATGCACATAAAAGTGCTTAGAATTGCTGACAAAACAAACACATGAGTGTTAGCTATTATTTTTATTGTTCTAATTGTTATACCTTAGTAAAACTTTATAGTTTTTTCCTATGAGTCCTACTATGGTTTTTTAAATATGGATTTTATAGAGTTTTTTCCTTTTTTCTGTTGAAAAAGATAATTTTTTATATTATTAAATATATTTGTCAATTTGTCATTACTAGTTTTTAGGAAAGCTGTTTGATTTCTTGCATTACTTTTGTATTCAGCCACATTATCAAACTTTCTTTTCAATTCTAGTAGTTTTTCAAATGATTCTCTGGCTTTTCTAGGCAGGTTATCGTATAATATACAAATAATGAGAATACTTTAATAATTATACCTCTTTATTTTCTTGTGTATTGGCTAGAACTTCCAGAACAAGTTTGAATTGCAGCGATTACTTTGCCCTTATTTTGTTTCTGACTCCAAGGTGAAGAATGTGTTTAGTGGTTCACTGTTTCATTTGCTGTCAGTATGTAACAGCCTTTATTTAGTGAAGGAAGTTTCCTTTCAATCCATATAAACCAAAATAATTTTTAAATTAAAAAAATGGATGTCAAAAGTATATGGTGTATGAATTATAACTCGTTAAAGCTATAAAATAGATGTTGAATTTTAAAAACTGCCTTTAAAAATATTTTGGGGATCATTATATGGTTTTTCTCCTTTATGAATAACCACACTAATAGGTTTCTTTTGTTTATTGTGGTAAGAATACTTAACATGTGATCTACCCTCTTAACAATTTGTTAAGTGCACAATATAGTATTGTGGACCATAGGTACAATGTTGTACAGTAGATCTCTAGAACTTACTCATCTTGCTTAACTGAAACTTTATGCCCATTAATTAGTAACTCCCCATTTGCTCCTCGCTCCAGCCCCTGGTACCCAACATTCCACTCTTTGATTCTATGAATTTGACTATTTTAGATACCTCATGTAAGTGGCATTATGCAGTATTTGTCTTTGTATGACTGTCTTATTTCACTTAGCATAACGTCCTCAAGGTTCATCCATGTTGTCTCATATTGCAGAATTTCATTCTTTCTAAAGGATGAATAATATTCCA
This sequence comes from Indri indri, assembly GCA_004363605.1. NCBI lineage: Eukaryota > Metazoa > Chordata > Mammalia > Primates > Indriidae > Indri > Indri indri. The sequence continues at coordinate 2,510 of RJWJ010001075.1, forward strand.
TTGTGTGTGGAATTTTATTTATCTATTCATTGGTTGATAGACATGTAGGTTTTTTTTTCCATATCTTGACTTATTGTGAATAGCCCTGCAATAAACATGGTAGTGCAAGTATCTCCTCAAGATCCTGGTTTCAATTCTTTTGGATAAATACCCAGAAATGGGATTGCTGGATCTTATGGTAGTTCTATTTTAATTGTTTGATGAACATCCATACTGCTTTCTATAGCAACTGTACTATTTGCATTCTCACCAGTAGTATGTAAGGACTCCAATTTCTACACATCCTTGCCAATACTTGTTGTATTTTGTTCTTTTGATAATAGCCACTCTGATATGTATGACGTGATAATCTCATCATGGTTTGGACTTGCATTTCCCTGGTGGTTAGTGACATTATACATTTTTCATACACCTGTTGGCCACTTCTGTGTCTTCTTTGGAGAAATGTCTATTGAGGTCCTTAGCTCATTTTGTAACTGAGTTATTAGGTATTTTCTATTTAGTTTTTAGAGTTTCTTATATATTAATATTTTGGAAATTAGCCTCTTATCAGATATATGATTTGTAAGTATTTTCTCCCTTTCCATAGGTTGACTTTTCATTCTGTTGTTTCCTTTATGCACACAGGCTTTTTAGTTTGATGTAGTCTCACTTGTTTGTTTTTGCTTTTGTTGCCTTGTGCTCTTGATATCATGTCCATGAAATCATTGCCAAGGCGAATGTCATGGAGCTTTCCCCCTGTGTTTTCTTCTAGGAGTTTTAGAGTTTCAGATATTAACTTTAAGTCTTCAATCCATTTTGAGTTGATTTTCGTTGTACATGATGTAAGGAAAGGGCCCAGTTTTATTGTTTTGCACCTGGATATCCAGTTTTCTTATCACCATTTCCTGGAGATTATCTTTTCCCATTATGTAGTCTTAGCACAATTGTTGAAGATCAGTTGGCCATATATGTGTAAATTTATTTATGGGCTGCTGTCTATTCTGTACATTGGTCTAGATGTCTGTCTTTATGCTGCTACCAGACTGTTTTGAATACCGTATTTTTATACTATGTTTTGAAGTCAGAAAATGTGATGTCTTCAGCTTTAGTTATTCATGGTCTTTTTCAGTTCCATGTGACTTCTAGAGTTGTTTTTTCTACTTCTACAAGAAATGCCACTGGGATTTTGATAGAGATTGTATTGAATCTGTAAATGCTTTGGGGGTAGTATGGACAGTTTAAAAATATTGTCTTCTAATTCATTCAAGTGGGATGTCTTTCCAGGTATTTATGTCTTCTTTAATTTCTTTCATTAATGTGTTATCATTTTCAGAAAACAAGTTTTTCACTTCCTTAGTTAAGTTTATTTCTAAATATTTTATTCCTTTTGGTATTATTATAAATGGGGCTGTTTTTCTAATATTCTTCACACATAGTTTGTTATTAGTGTATAAAAGTACAGTTTTTATTTTTGTATGTTGACTTTTATCCTGCAACTTTACCAAATCAGTTTATTAGCTCTAACAGTTTTATGATGCAGTTGTTAGGGTTTTCTATATACATGCATGCCTCATAGATGTTGCAAGTTCAGTTACAGACAACAACAATAAAGCAAATGTCACTATAAAGTGACGTGAAGTTTTTGATTTTCCAGTGCCTATAAAAGTTATATTTACATTATAATATTGTCTATTAAGTGTACAATAGAATTAGATCTAAAAAATGTTCAAACTTTAATTAAAAATACTTTATTGCTAAAAAATGCTAACAATCATCTGAGCCTTCACTAAGTTGTAATTATTTTGCTGGTGGAGTGTCCTGCCTTGATATCAATGGCTGCTGACTGATCCAGGGTGGTGGTTTCTGAAGGTTGGGGTGGCTGGGGTAATTTGTTAAAATAAGACAGCAACAAAATTTGCCGTATCTACTTACTCTTCCTTTTCCGAAACATTTATCTATAGCTTATGATACTGTTTGATGGCATTTTGCCCACAGTAGAACTTTTTTTAAAGTTTGAGTCAGTTTTCTCAAACCCTGATATTGCTTTGTCAACTAAATTTTTCCAATATTCTAAATCCTTTGTCGCCACTTCAAAAATGTTCATAGCATCTTCACCAGGAATAGCCTTTATCTCAAGAAACCACTCTCTTTGCTCATCCATAAGAAGAAATTCCTCATCTATTCAGGATTGCAGCAATTCAGTCACATCTTCATGCTCCAATTCTAATTCTAGTTCTCTTGCTGTTTTTTACTCCATCTGTAGTTCCACTGAAATCTTGAACCCCTCAAAGTCATCCATGAGGGTTGGAATCACCTTCTTCTAAACTCCTGTTACTCTTGATATTTTGGCCTTCTGACATGAACCACAAATGACATCTAGAATAGTGAATCCTTTCCAGAAGGTTTTCAATTTACTTTTCCCAGATCCATTAGATGAATCACTATTTATGTCAGCTATAGCCTCACAAAGTTTATTTCTTAAATGATAAGACTTAAAAGTTGAAATGGTTCCTTGGTCCATGGGCTACAGAATGGTTGTTGTATTAATATTAGCAGACATGAAAATAACATTAATCTCCTTATACATCTCCGTCAGAGCTCTTGGGTAACCAGGTGCATTGCCAATGAAGCAATAATATTTTCAAAGGAATCTTTTTTTCTGAGCAGTAGGTATCAACAGTGGGCTTAAAATATTCAATAAACCATGCTGTAAACAGATGTGCTGTCATTCAGACTTTGTTGTGCCACTTACAGAGGCAGAGTAGATTTAGCATCATTCTTAAGGGCCCTAGGATTTTCAGAATCGTAAATAAGCAATGACTTCAACCTAAAATCACCAGCTGCCTTATCCCTTAACAAGAGAGTCAGCCTGTCCTTTGAAGCTGTGAAGCCAGGCATTGACTTCTGTCTCTGGCTGTGAAAGTCCTAGATAGCATCTTCTTCCAATATAAGGCTATTTCATCTACATCAAAAATGTATTGTTTAGTGTAGCCACCTTCATCAATTATCTTAGGTAGATCTGCTGGATAACTTGCTGCAGCTTCTATATTATCACTTGCTACTTCACCTTGCACTTCTGTGTTACAGAGATGGCTCAAGAACCAACCTCTACTACTGTCCAACTTTTCCTCTCCAGCTTCCTCACCTCTCAGCGTTTATAGAATTGGAGAGAGTTAGGACCTTGCTCTGGATTAGGCTTTGATTTAAAGGAATGTTGTGGCTTGTTGGATCTTTTATCCAGACCACTAAAACTTTCTCAGTATCAGCAATAAGGCTGTTTTGCTTTCTTATAATTTGTGTATTCACTGGAGTAGCACTTTAAGTTTCCTTCAAGAATTTTCCTTTCCATTCACAACTTGTCTGTTTGGCACAAGAGGTCTAGCTTTTGACATATCTTGGCTTTCAACATGCCTACCTCACTAACCTTAATCATTTCTAGCTTTTGATTTAAAATGAAAGATATGAGACTTTTACTTGAACACAGTGGAGACCATAGGAATAGGGAGTCCTGAGAAACAGAAGAGAGACACTGAATGGCTGGTCAATGGAGCGGTCAGAATGCACATGACATTTATCAATTGAGTTCACTATCTCATATGGGTGAGGTTCATGGTGCCCCCAAATAATTACAATAGTAATGTCAAAGATCACTGGCTGATCATAGATCACCATAACAGATATAGTAGTAATGAAAGAGTATGAAATAGTGTGAAAATTATGAAAATGTGACACAGAGAGATGAAGTGAGCACATGCTTTTGGAAAAATGGCACCAATAAACTTGCCCAACAAGGGTTGCCATAAACCTTAGTTGCTTTTTGTCGGGATGATCTGTCTAATGCTGAAAGTGGAGTGTTGAGGTCTCCAGTGATTATTGTATTGGGGTCTCTGTCTCTCTCTCTGTGGCTCTGATAATGTTTGCTTTATTTATCCGGGCACTCCAGTGTTGGGTGCATATATATTTAGAATTGTTACATCCTCTTGCTAAATTGACCCCTTTATCATTATATAATGACCTTCTTTCTCTCTTTTTACAGTATCTTGAAATCTGTTTTATCTGATAGAAGTATAGTTACTCCTGCTCTTTTTTGGTTTCCATTTGCATGTAACATTATTTTCCATCCCTTTATTTTCAGTCTATGTGTGTCTTTAGAGGTGAAATGGGTTTCTTGTAGACACCATATAGTTGGCTCTTATTATTTTTTTTATCCATTCAGCTACTCTATGACTTTTGATTGGAGAGTTTAGTCCATTTACATTCAATATTATTATTGATAGGAAAGGGCTTACTACTGCCATGTTGTTATTTGATTCTAGTTGTTTTGTGGTCTTCTTTTCCTTTCTTCCTTCCTGTCTGCCTTTGTGTAAAAGTGATTTTCTCTGGTAGTACATTTTAATTTCTTGATTTCATTTTTTTGTGTATCTTTTATAGGTTTTTGATTTGAGGTTGCCATGAAGCTTGCAAAAACCATTTTATAACCAATTATTTTAAACAGATGACAACTGTGTTTGCAAAAAACAAAGAGAAATTTAAAAGAAACTCAACACTTTAATTCCATCATCCCCCTTCATTTTTGACTTTTTCTTATTTCCATTGATATCTTTTTATGCTATCTATCTCACAAAAAGTTGTCGTAGTTATTTTTTTGATAGGTTTGTCTTTTAATCTTCCTACTCAAGATATAAGTGGTTTATACACTGCAACTACAGCAATAGAGTATTCTGTATTTGTGTACTTACTGTTACCAGTGAGATGTATACCTTCAGATGATTTTTTATTGTTCGCTAACATCCTTTTTTTTTTTTCTGGAGGAATTTTTTTTTTTTTTTATTAATCTCTTACATGTTTTGGGTGATTATGAGACTGCTTATTTGTACCTCAGAGAAAAAAATCATTGTTTGGGTTTCATGCTTTCAGTAGACAGCTTTTTAACCCTTATTGAATTCAAGTCGGCAGGATCTCCCCTCTTACCTTTCTCCCTCCCTCATGTACTCCCCCAGCTTGTCTCCCATGGCAGTGAAGGTGTCTGAATGGTCCTGAGGACTAGACCCCCTGCCACAGGGGCTGGAGACTGGACCCAGCTTCATTCCGGATGCTGAGCTGGCCCTGACACACCCTCTGATTTTGTGTGCAAAACTCCATCTTTTTTCATCTATAATGAATAGTGTCGTAATAAATGTTTTCTAAGCACCTGACTGTGCATGACAGTTCATAACGGTACATTTTACCCTCTTCCCCAACCCTTGACTTGTCCAGAGGCCTGTATGTGTGGACATCACAGAGGCAGATTAGGCTATTTACCGCAGGAGGGTCAGGGCAATGCTTTCTGCATTTTCTAATTGACACACCTGCGACTTTATTGGGGCCTCCGGGGATATTGTTCCCTTGGTGACCTCCTGATCAACCATTCCATTGTCCAACCATTTCTAACCCCCATCACATGCTTATTTTGGGAAGAAGTGTGCATGTGAGGGGGGTCTCTTTGGCTTGGTAGGTGCCATCTCCTCTCACTGCTTCACTTGCATCCATTCTTGAGCTGTTAAAGAGGACTTCCCTGTCACTGAAGGTATGGCTGCTCTCAACCAAAAACTTTCTTAGTTTATCTCCACCCTTTACCTCCTCTCCCTGCCCTATCTGACCACTTCAGATAAAACAAAGCAGAGTGAAGCCTAGATTTCTGAAATTCAAAAGCTAGGAAAAAAGTCTTTTAGACTATTTGCTTTCTGCCTGCCACACCTCTCCTTTAGACAATGAGCGAGGGTATATGTGGGGAGATGTTTGTGAATATTTAAACATTTGTTTGCCTGACTAAAAGTACAAAGTAGGAATGTGTTGAGCCCTGAATAGTTATGGGGGAAATATTCACTTAAGCTGGTGTTGGACAAATTTTGTTGCTAATGTTGTCCTTTTCTATGGAAACAAGCATACCTGCAATTCTTTGGAACCTCTTCTCCAACCTTTCTACATTTCTGCCTCTTTCCATTTCGTCAGAAAATTACTCCATGGAGGGCCAATCTTCATCAAAAGGAATAGCCTTTCCCCAGGACTGCCTGACTGCCTGAATCCATACCTGCTGCACCCTGGAGTATTTCTCTTTCTCTAATATATAATATATTACTATAACAGTGTTATATTAATATTTAAAAAATGCAGACTTCCATGCTAAAGGAAAAAAGTTAGGCAATTTTGATATGTCCGAGTGAACAGATTTAACTTTGTCAGCTTTTTTTTCGACTGGAGGAACTGAACTTAAAATTTACTATCATGCGTAGCAGTACTGATTCTAAAAATATTTTTTAAATTATAGTTATGATGTACAAAGTAATATGATTTTGAATACACTGTGGAATGATTAAATCAAGCTAATTAACATATCCAGCTCCTCAAATATTTACTATTTTTGTGATGAGAACATTTAAAATTTATTTTCTTAGCTACTTTGAAATGTTCAATACTTAATTATTAGCCATTTTCACCACACTGTGCAATAGATCTCAAAAAAAATCAAACCTATTCCTCCTGTTTAACTGAGGCTTTATACTCTTTGACTGTCATCTCCCCATTCTTTCCACCCCCAGCCTCTGGTAGCTATCATTCTTCTCTCTGCTTCTATGAGTTCCATTGTTTTAGATTCCACACACTAGTGAAAATTAGTCTTTCTATGTTTGGCATATTTCACTTAGCATAATGTTCTCCAATTCCATCCATGTGTCCTTTGTTCTACTTTTTACTTCCGTGAGATCAATTTTTTTTTTTTAGCTTCTATATATAAGTGAGAACATGTGTTGTTTAACTTTCTGTTCCTAGCTTATTTCATTTAATGTAATGTCCTCCAGTTCCATCCATGTTGCTGTGAATGAGAGGATTTCATTCTTTTTTATGGCTGAATGTTACTCCATTGTGTATACATACAACATTTTCTTTATTCATTCATCTGTTGTTGGATTCTTGGGTTGATTCCATATCTTGGCTATTGTGAATAGTGCTGCAATGAACATGAGAGTGTAAACATCTCTTCAAAATATTGATTTCAAATCTTTTGGGCAAATACCCCAGAAGTGGGATTGATGGATCACATGGTAATTATATTTTTAGTGTTTTGAGGAACCTCCACACAGTTTTCCATAATGGCTGTACTAATTTACATTCCCACCAACAGTATATAAGGGTTCTCTTTCTTCTACATCCTCGCCCAATGCTTATCTTTTGACTTTTTGATAATAGCCATTCTAACAGGTATACAGTGATCTCTCATTGGTGTTTTATTAATAATGTGCATTTTTGTAATGATTAGCAATGTTCAGCATTTTTTCATGTATCTGTCAGCATATGTCTTCTTCTGAAAAATGTCTATTCAGGTCCCTTGCCTATTTCTTTTTTTTTTTTTTTTTTTTGGAGTGTGGGTTTTATTTATTTATTTATTTATTTATTTTTATTCAAGGGTATTGTGAGGGTACAAACATTATAGTTACACTTTATGTCTTTGCCTCACCCAAGTGCGAGTTAAAGGCATGCCCTTCCCCCCCTTTAGTGCTCCCCGTGTCCTTTAGTTGCTGATTTGCCCCCCCATCCTCCGAATCCCTAGAGAGTATTTCTGCCATGTGATCAACCTACTGTTGTTCAGTTAGTACCAGTTTGATGGCGAGTACAAGTGGATCCCGTTCTTCTGCTCTTGTGGCACCTCACTTTGGATAATGGCCTTAAGTTTAATCCAGGAAAGTGTAAGAGGTGCTAGATCGCTGTCCTTTCTTATGATCGAGTAATATTCCATTGTAAACATATACCAAATTTTAATAATCCACTCATGGATTGATGGGCACTTGGGTTGTTTCCACATCCTTGTGATAGTGAATTGTGCTGCCATAAACATTCGGGTGCAGATGTCTTTATCATAGAATGTTTTGTGCTCTTTTGGGTAGATGCCTAATAGTGCTATTGCTGGATCTAATGGTATTTCTATTTTTAGCTCTCTGAGGTATCTCCAGATTCTTTTCTACAGAGGTTGCACTAATTTGCAGTCCCACCAGCAGTGTAAGAGTGTTCCTGACTCTCCACATCCTCGCCAGCATTTGTTGTTTCAGGATTTTTTGATAGAGGCCAATCTCATCAGGGTTAGATGATATCTCATTGTGGTTTTGATTTGCATTTCCCTAATGATTAGAGATGTTGAGCATTTTTTTATATGTTTGCTGGCCATTAGTCTGTCTTCTTTTGAAAAGTTTCTGTTCATTTACTTTGCCCATTTGTCGATGGGGTTGTTTAATTTTTTCTTATTGATTTTTTTGAGTTCTAGATAAATTCTGGTTATCAACCCTTTGTCAGATGTGTAGAGAGCAAATATTTTTTCCCATTCTGTGGGCTGTCCATTCACTCTAGTGATAGTTTCCTTGGCAGTGCAGAAGATTTTTAATTTGATTAGATCCCACTTATTTATTTTTGTTGCTGCGGTGATTGCTTTGGGGTTCTTCTTCAAGAATTCCTTGCCTAGGCCGATGTCTGAAAGGGTCTTCCCAACGTCTTCATTTAGAATTCTTAAGGTTTCATGCCTTAGGTTTAAGTCTGTTATCCATCTCGAATTGATTTTTGTGAGAGGTGAGAGGTGGGGGTCCAGTTTCGATCTTCTGCATGTGGCTATCCAGTTTTCCCAGCACTATTTATTGAAAAGAGATTCTTTTCCCCAGTGTATGTTTTTGTCAGCTTTGGCAAAGATTAGATTACCATATGTAGATGGTTTCATCTCTGGATTCTCAGTCCTGTTCCAGAGGTCAATGTCTCTGTTCTTGTGCCAGTACCAAGCTGCTTTAGTTACTATAGCCTGGTAGTACAGCTTGAAGTCTGGTAGACTGATACCTCCCAGTTTGTTCTTTTTACTTAAGATTGCTTTGGCTGTACGAAGTCTTTTCTGGTTCCATACAAAGCGTAGAGTTATTTTTTCCAGATCTGTGAAGAATGATAATGGGATTTTGATAGGAATTGCATTAATTCCGTAGATCACTTTAGGTAGTATGGACATTTTAACGATATTGATTCTACCAATCCATGAGCAAGGTAGGTTTTTCCATCTGTTTACATCTTCTACAGTTTCTTTTTTTAGTGTTTCATAGTTCTCCCTGTATAAGTCTCTTACATCTTTCGTTAAATATATTCCTAGATATTTAGTTTTCTTTGAGGCTATTGTAAAAGGAATTGCATTTTTGATTTGATGTTCGGCTTGACTATTGTTGGCATATATGAATGCCACAGATTTGAGTGTCTTGATTTTGTAACCTGAGACTTTGCTGAATTCATTTATCAGTTCTAGGAGTCTCTTAGATGAGTCATTTGGGTTTTCTAGGTATAATATCATATCATTAGCAAAGAGTGAGAGTTCAATCTCATCTGTCCCCATTTGGAAACCTTTAATATCTCTCTCTTGCCTGATTGTTGTGGCGAGGATTTTGAGCACTATGTTGAATAAAAGTGGAGATAGAGGGCAGCCTTGTTTGGTTCCGGTTCTAAGTGGGAATGGTTTCAATTTTTCCCCATTCAATATGATGTTGGCGGTGGGTTTGTCATAAATGGACTTGATAATTTTAAGGAAAGAGCCGTCTATGCCTATTTTGATGAGAGTTTTTATCATAAAAGTGTGTTGGACTTTGTCAAATGCTTTTTCCGCATCTATCGAAAGAATCATATGGTCTTTGTTCTTGCTTTTATTTATGTGGTGAATTGCATTTATAGATTTCCATATGTTAAACCAGCCTTGCATCCCTGGAATGAAGCCCACCTGGTCATGGTCAATTATTTTTTTGATGTGCTGCTGAATTCTATTTGCTAAAATTTTATTGAGGATTTTTGCATCTATATTCATGAGAGATATTGGTCTGTAGTTTTCTTTTTTTTGTTGTGTCCTTTCCTGGCTTTGGTGTCAAGGTGATATTGGCTTCATAGAATGAGTTAGGAAGGATGCCATCTTTCTCAATATTGTGGAATAATTTCTGTAGTATGGGTGTGAGATCTTTCAATGTTTGGTAAAACTCTGTGGTATAGTCATCTGGTCCGGGACTTTTACATTTTGGGAGGTTTTTGATTGCTGTTCCTATTTCTGAGCTTGAGATTGGTCTATTCAGATATTCTGTTATCTCTTGGGTGAACTATGGGAGGTTGTATGTTTCCAGGAATTCATCCATTTCCTCCTCGTTATTTAGTTTTTGGGCATATAGGTTTTTGTAGTAATGAAAAATAATGTTTTGTATTTCCGTGGCATCTGTTGTGACCTCTCCTTTTTCATTTTTGATTGAGTTTATTAGAGTCCTTTCCCTTTGGATTCTAGTCAATCTAGCAAGTGGGGTGTCAATTTTGTTTATCTTTTCAAAAAACCAGCTTTTGGTTTTGTTGATTTTCCATATAGTTCTCTCGTTCTCAATTTGGTTTAGTTGTGCTTTGATCTTAGTTATTTCCTTTCTTCTATTTGGGTTGGGATTGGTTTGCTCTTCCTTTTCCAAGTCCTTGATTCTATTTATTAGGTTGTCAATTTCTGAACTTTTTGATTTTTGGATATGAGCATTTATTGCTATTAGTTTTCCTCTCAGGAATGCTTTTGCTGTATCCCACAGGTTTTGATAGCTTGTTTCTCCATTATCATTTAGTTCAAAGAAGTTCTTGATTTCCCTCTGTATTTCCTCCTTGACCCAGGAGTTAGTCAACAATAGATTGTTTAATTTCCATGACTTTGTGAGGTAGTGAGTATTTCTGTTGGAATTGAACTCTGGTTTTAAACCACTATGGTCTGAGAAAGTACACGGTATAATTTCTATTTTTCTGAATTTTTGAGGTCTGATTTGTGGCCTAGTATGTGATCAATTTTGGAGAAAGTTCCATGGGCTGATGAGAAGAATGTAAATTCAGCTTTATTTGGGTGGAATGTTCTGTAGAGATCTGTCAGACCCTTTTGTTCAAGAGCTCTGTTTAAGTCCATTATTTCTTTGCTTATTTTCTGTTTGGAAGATCTGTCCAGTTCATTCAGTGGAGTGTTGAAATCCCCTGTTATTATGGTGTTATTATTTATCATGTTGTTTAGATCAGACAAGGTTTGCTTTATGTAACTGGGTGCTCATGTATTGGGTGCATAGATATTACGGATTATAAACTCTTCTTGTTGGATCTTCCCTTTCACCAATATATAGTGGCCATCTTTATCCTTTTTTACTTTTGCTATTTTAAAGCATATGTTATCTGAAAATAGTACAGCTACCCCTGCTTTCTTTTGAGTTCCATTTGCCTGGATGATAGTTTTCCATCCCTTGACCTTTAGTCTGAAGGCATCTTTGTGGATTAGATGCATTTCCTGTAGACAGCAGATACTAGGCTTGTGGATTTTTATCCACTCTGCCAGCCTGTATCTTTTCAGAGGACAGTTCAGGCCATTCACATTTATCGAGAGGATTGAGATTTGTGATAGATTTCCATTCTTATTGTTGGGTGGAATCCTGTTGTTTTGTTTTGCTCCTTGAGCCATCACGAAGTCCACGTTCTAGGCCTTAACTCTTGAATGATTTTACTTTGAAGAGTGTCTATTATGCTGTTCAGTGCGTAATGTAAGACTGAGTACTTCCTGTAGGGCTGGTCTGGTCTTTGCAAATTCCATCAGTGATTGCTTGTCTGGGGAGGATTTTATTACTCCCTCATAGATGAAGCTTAATTTTGCCGGATAAAGAATTCTGGGTTGGGCATTATTCTGTTTTAGTAGATTAAGGATAGGGACCCAGTCCCTTCTGGCTTGTAGTGTTTCAGATGAGAAATCAGCAGTTTGGCTGATCAGCTTTCCTTTGTAGGTTATTTGTTGCTTTCATCTCACTGCTCGAAGAATTGCTTCTTTCGTGCTTACTTTGGTCAGTCTAATAACTATGTGACGTGATCGCCTTTTCACATTGAGTCTCCCAGGAGTTCTGTGTGCTTCTTGTATCTGGATATCTAGATTTCTGGCCAGGCCTGGCATATTTTCCTCCAGTATTCCATGAAATAAGTTTTCCAGCCCTTGAGTATCTTCTTCTTCTCTCTCTGGAAGATCAATGATCCTAAGGTTCTGTTTCTTTACATAATCCCACATTTCTTGAAAATTTTGGTCTTGTCTCTTGCTTCTGAGTTCTTTTTCTTCATCTGATTTGTTCAGCATGTAGACATTATCTTCTAGCTCTGAGATTCTTTCCTGTGCATGATCCATTCTGTTCTTGAGGCTTTCCATTGTGTTTTGAAGTTCCCTGAATTCCTCCTTCATTGACAAAATTTCTGTTTGGTTTTTCCTTAGTATTTCTATCTCTTTGGAAAATTTTTCATTCATTTCCTGGATTGTTCTTGTAGTTTCTTTATGTTGGGATTCTATTTTCTCTTCAATTCCATTCAGTTTCCTTATAATCCACAATCAGAATTCTTCCTCTGTCAGTTTAATCATATCGTGTACGTTGGTATCAGTTGATGGAGATCGAATATTTTCTTTTGGAGGTGACTTTTCTCTCTGATCTTTCATGTTTCCTGTGTTCTTTCGCTGATTCTTTCTCATCAGGCTGCTTTGTCAAGGACTGGAGGTGCTATGACTGGTTTATGAATTTAATTTTGGGGCTCCAGAGCGATGATCCTTGGCAGAGCTGAAGAGATGTGCCCTGGTCTTGGGTTGTCTTGGTGGGGTTTTGGCCTGTTGGGTTATCTCTGGCCTGCACCTTCTGCTTACAAAGATTAGTGAGTTTCTTTTCCTTAGCTTTCCAGGTGTTGGGTCACTTTTGTGTGTGTGACTCTGCTATCAACTACTTGGTTGAGGTGGAAGGCGCTGGGTTTAGTTATGAGGTTGCTCTCTGTTTTGTTGCTTGAATTTTGCATGTAGGAGTCAGTTGTCAAGGAATTCCAGAACCTTTGAATTGGGCTCTAAAATCCAAAATGGGACATATAAAAGCCTGAGTCTTTGGGAGATGTTTTGCCACTCCCAAGGGCTACTTGAGCCTTGTTGCCTCTTAAGATGTGGTGAGAAGAGTGGCAGGAATCAGCATGCCTGAGGCTGTATATTTCAGAAATTGCTTGATCTGTAGCTAGGAGAGAGCTTCAGAGGTGGGCTCTGTCCTGGAGGGCTGTGGAAGGGGCGTTGGCTGAGACTGTCATAAGGCCCGGCCAGAAAAACATCTTCTCTTGTTTCTTGCCTCCACCAAGGGTGGGTGTTCACCTGCCAGAGGGGGAGATAACCCCCCAAGCTGGGGGAAGGGCACTTCCTGGGGCTACCTGGCATCTCAGCTCAGGAAGCGGGGACCCTTATTATTCCACCCCTTCAAGGGCATGGATGTCTAGCTGGTAAGAAGTACACACTTCAGGGCTACTAGAGAAGCCCTGCCTAAGGCTCCTGAGGGACCCAGACCAGAAAGCAGCCTGTCTCGCTATTCCTCCCCAGCAGATGTGGGGTCAGTCCCTTTGGTATGTAATATTAGTGGTCAGATCATAGTCAAGGGTCATCCACCACCCCTGCAGGGTCACAGTCCAGAGAACAGCTTCCCTTGTTCCTCCACACTACCAAGGGTGAGAAACTAATTCTTTGGGAGGAGGCACTGATTACCAAGTCACAGTGAAAATGAGGCTACTGGACCTTGCTGGCAAAACAGCCTCCTTCACTCTCTACTCAGCCCTTCCCATTGTGGAGACTGTCAAATTGGCCAGCAGCTCCAGCTACTAAGTCGCAGCAGAGAGGTGACCATGTGTCTCAGCTTGAAGAGTGGCCTCCTTGGTCACTAAACACTCTTAGGGGAGGGTGCTGTCTCTTTGGAGCAAAATAGTCCCGCTGTGGAGATTCAACAATCGGGCTGCTGCAGTCGTGGGTTTCAGATATACTCCCACACACTTAATACTCGTGGAAAGAGAGTAAAAAGGAAGAAGAAAAGAAAGAGAAGGAAAGAAAAAAAATGTATGTATATATATATAAAAAAATTAAAAGAATTGAGAGAAATATGTATATAGAAAGAAAAAAAGGGAAATACAAAAATAAAAAAAGGAAACGAAAAAAAAAAAAACCCCCAACCTCTTTATTCCACCTAGAGGCAGAGGCAGACCCTTTGGCGTGTTGCGGGGGGGGGGGGGGGCGCGGGGTCGAGTGGCCTGGCAGAGGGGGTGGTTATGTCATCTCGAATCACAGCTCTACAGAAAAAAAAAAAAGGGACCCCTTTACTCCGCCTAGTGGCGGAGGCAGGCACTTTAGCGCGGTGCGTAAGGAGGGAGTCGAGTCGCCTGGCAGAGGCGGTGGTTATGTGTCCCGGATCACCGTTCTACAAGCGGTCTCCCTCAGTTCACCCTCAGTTCCCTGTCACCTTGGTGGGCAGCGCAGCGACTGAGTGGTACAGGGCCGCCAGAGACCGCCTGGAAACTCCGTAGAAATATTGATCTTTCTCCCTTTTCCACCCTTTCGGAGGCGGGGCGTGAGTGGCCGGCTGGGACAGACTATCCACAGATTTGGGAGAAAAAGTGGCTTTGTGCGCTACTCTCCTCCTCATAGGGCGCGACCAGCTCTGCCGCAGATGCAGCGTCTCTGAGTCAGGCCGTTGCCTGGAAAATAAGCCCCAGTGTCTAGAGGCTTTGGGCTCCCCGAATGGTGGGTGCCCACCCACTGCTAGTCAGCACTGGAGCCGACTGCATCAGGAGGACATCCGGAGCCAGGGTCTGCCGTTGCCGTCTCCCAGAGCTGCCTCCCAGAGCCGCCGGCTGAGCCCGCCGCCCCCCGCCAACACACGGCGACTCTGGACAGATCCGCGGGAGGACTCCGTGCTATGTCCCTCCCAGTGCCCGCCAAACTTTCAGCGATTTCCACAGGCAGAGCCTGTTTTATGGAGTTCCCCTGCCCTGATCTGGTCCTGGCAGTCTCCTGTGGCAAGAAGCCTGTCTCCAAAAGTCTCCCCTGTGGGCTTGGGCAGTGTCCGATCTGGGAAGCACCCGCTCGGGTCAGTCCCTCCCCTCCGATGCTGACCCAGCGCGGCGCTCCCGCGAATTCAAAACAGACCCCACTCCTGTCTCCACTTCCCACTGCTTGTCTGTCGGTCAGTGCCTCCGGTTCACACTGACTTCTGGCACTTCCCTGCCTGCGTGGGAGTGGGGTTTGGTAAAGGAAGAGTCATCCTCCTGTCAGTCAGATCTCACTGCCCAGGCCAGCCCGCCGACAGGCGCGGCCGACCCGAGCTGCACTCCCCACTGTTTGACCCGCGCTCTCCGGTATTTGCAGTTGCTTCTCCGCTTCACCTTTTTTTTTTTTTTTTCCACAGCACTGCTTGTCCCTCGCTGCTTCTCTGTAGATTCACGAAGCTGATCCTATGGGAGAGCGCCTCACTCGCGTGTGGGTGTCTGTGTTCTTCACCTCCCACTCTGGGAGCAGAGAGCCAGGAGGTCACCTCTAATCCGCCATTTTTCAGCCGGGCTAACATCCTTTTCTTTCAGATCGAATAACTCCTTTTAGCATTTCTTGTAAAACAGCTCTTCGGCTTTTTTCTTAAAACACATAGCAATTAGGTATATGGAGGTGTTCTTCTTAAGTCACTTTTTGTGATTTATATTTTTAGAGAAAATGATCCATTTCATGTAGATTATAAATTGTGCAAGGAATTATTTTAAAACAATTTCATCTGTATTTGTAGTTATGTTTCCCTATGTTAATGTTGTATTTTGCATTTTTTATCATTTTTCATATTCAGATTTATTAAAGCTCATTCTTTTCTGGACATTGCAAAGAACCAGCTTTTGGTTTTATTTATCGTATCTATCAAGGCTGTTTTCCATTTTATTAATTTCTGCTTATATTAATATTTTTTTTTATTTTTTCTTTTGGTATGCTTTTGTTTTTCTATGTTTAAAGTCCAACTCATTTATTATCAATCATTATTGTTTTGTAGTAAACACATTTAAGTTATAACTTTCTCCTTTCAAGACAACTTATACTATATCCCATGGATGCTGTAGAGTTCCCATTTCTGAATAGTCTGTGATTCAAATTTTGATCATTTAATCAAAAATCATTTAGAAGAATGTCTTAAAATTTCTAACTAGTTTCTTTTTTATTTTGCCTTTATGATTAATTTATTGATATTAATGTTTAGTTTTTATAAATGCTCTATGAAGGTTTTAAAAATGTTCATTTTTCATTTTGGAGGAGTTTGAATTTACGTGTTATATCACATAATTAATAGTGCTATTCTAAATGCTCTAGTACACCAATTTATTTTCTATTTTATCTGTTATTTTCTCAGACTGCTGTCTTCATATATAACATTAAGAATACATTTTTTCTTTCAAATTGTCTTATAATGTTAATAATGTTTGCTTTATATAAACAGAGCAATTGTTCATTGCATGGTTATTATATGTCTTATTTAATGATTTTTGCTTTAAATTCTTCTTTGTAGAAAATTAATATTGCCATATCCACTTTCCTTTTTATATTATCTGCCTGGTATGCCTTTATCTATGCTATTTTTCAACATTTTTGTGACAGTTTGGTTTAGGTATATTTCTCATTGTTGGATTTTACTTCTTCTATTCAAATTCCTCTGATACTCTTTTTTTAATTGGTAAATTTAACCTATTTTCATATTCATTATGATAACTTCTGTGTTTGTACTTCTTCCTGCCATCTGATTTTATGTTTTCTATTCATCATGCTTTTCAAAAATGATTTTCTTGATATGTGCTGAATTGTTTGTTATCTATATCCCATTTTTATTTTACTGGTTGTTTCCCTTAAATTATTAACAAATATATTTATCTTGATATAAAGATTTAATCATCTAAAACCTGTTACTACCAATAGTAGCTAACAGTTATTGATGGTTTACTATGTATTTTAAGTGTCTTACCTGTATGAACTCAATAAATCCTGAAATCCACCCCGTGCAAGAAGAGTCAGTTATTATTACCATTATTTACAGATAAGGAAATTAAAGCACAAAGAAGATAAGTAATTTTCCCAAAGGCACACAGCTAGGGAGTAGTGGAGCCAGTATGTGTATTCAGGCTCTGCCTTTAGAGAGCCATGTGCTTCATTGCACACAGGAATACTTTTCCTTCTTCCTTCCTCCATGCCCTCACCTCCCATGTTATGCTGAAACAGTAGGAAAGTTAACTTCTAGATTGTTGTAATATCTCTTCTGTTTTAAGAAGTCTCTGAACATTTAGATTGAAGATGCCTGCAATTTTTGGATTGACTTCAGATTTTACTGATGTATTCTTGACTGTTTCTTGGATCTTATGGTTTTCCCTTTTCAGATTCATTGAGTACATGCTCAAATGATGCTTCTCAGAAACAGTGTAGAAATGGCATACTTTCAGAGTGCTTGCTTATCTGAAAAATGCCTTTGTTTTGCCCTCATATTTGATTGATGGACTGGTTAGTAGATATTTTGGGTTTTATTCAGCATTTTGCAGCTATTGCTTCTTTGTTCTCTAGCATTGAGCATTGCAGATGAAAAATCCTATATATATAGTTTTCTTCCCAGAAATTTATAAGGTTTAGAGATGTTGTGTTATATTTATTAATTCATGAGTCTTTCTAAATTGAACACTCAAATCTTTCTTAAGCTGAGGAAATTTTTTTGTTGTTCTTTTATTCTCTATTTTTAACTTCTATTATTGCTTTATCATATTACTTATTTCTTTTTTCTCTGTGTTTTGAGAGAATTCCATAACTGAGTCTTAAATATTGCCAACTTCTGCTGTGTGCA
The DNA here is from genome assembly GCA_004363605.1 of Indri indri. Lineage (NCBI taxonomy): Eukaryota > Metazoa > Chordata > Mammalia > Primates > Indriidae > Indri > Indri indri. The sequence goes on from RJWJ010001075.1 coordinate 20,203, forward strand.
TTTCTGCTATTTAGCTGTATTTTGAGGCTTTAAATTAAGCAAATCTCAGCATTTCTGAAAACTTTTCATTGCAGCTTATTCTAATTATATGGATGCAGTGGGTCCTCTCAAACTTCTGACAATAAAAATTGGAGCTTTCATTTAATACTCTCTCTTATTTCTTGTTTTAACTCTGTTTCTTGAGAGGTTAGTTTTGGTTTTTTGTTTGTTCGTTTTAGTGTTCTTTTGTTTTTTGCTTATTCATTTTGGTGTTTCTCTTTACATTTTTTGTGTCTCGTGATTTGGTTGTAGATTCATACTGTGAATTAGCTACTAGATTTATTTTTATCAGTAGTTATTATCAGGGTTCTTGGTAACTATAATAATTACTTACCTAACAGGCTTCTTCCTTTCATGAAAAGTACACTACAGGATTCTGTTGTGACTGGAAGATTACAGGGAAAGTGGGGGAACCCTCTTAAGTGCGTGTGTAGGGAAGGAGCTACAGTGGAGGCAGAGTAATTTGGTGACTCCACTACTATCCTTGGGGTCTTCCCCCAGCAACCCTTTTTAAAATCCATGGGTCTTTATATCCTTGAACTTTGCACACTGTCTTATTTCTCTCTCCACCCCTATAATTCAGGTTAGAATACCCCTGCATCCTATAAAGCCTTTTGTAAAATATAAAATACCCAATCTTTTCAATGGAGCAATTAAAAAGGCAGCCTTCTACCTCTTGTATAAATCTAGTATAGGCTCCATGAGCATAAGAATTGTATCTGTACTATTCATGCTATACAGTGGTCCCCCTTATCTATGGGGAATATGTTCTAAGGCGCCCAGTAGATAACATTGATAATACCACAGCTGATTGCCATAGTCAGAACACGTTTCTGTTTATGTCTTCTCCCAACAAATTTAATGTCTGTTCCATCTTAACTAAGCACTTATCATGGACTCTGCCCATAACTTTTGCAGTTTGAGGAGTGACAGGAAAACTAGCATGAATTTCTTTTTCCTTCATTGCAACTTCAGAGATAGAAAATTCATTCTTACCATAAGTCTTAGCAACCTTAGCATATGATTTTTTTTCTTATTAAGTCAAGAACTTTCATATTTTCACTTAAAGAAAGCACTTTACAGCTCTTCTTTGGCATCTTCAAATTGCCAGCATCACTGCTCTTGCACTTTGGGGCCATTATTAAGTCAAATAAGTATGACTTGAACACAAACACTGAAATACCAACACAGTTGAAATAATAACCTAGATGGCTACTGAATGACTAACAGCTGGAGAGCATCTGCAGGGTGGATGATTTACATCCTGGGCAAGATGGCATGAGATTTCATCATGCTACTGAGGGTGCTCAATTTAAAGCTTATCAATTAATTATTTCTGGAATTTTCCGTTTAATATTTTCAGTCTGTGGCTAACCACAGGTAACTGAAATTGTGGAAAGAAAATCCACGAATAAGGGGGGACTACTGTATTGACTGCCCATTTCCGAGAACAGAGTAGGTATAATGTAAGTGTTTTGTAAATTGAGACAACTTTTCTGGAACTAAAAATATACGTTTTATTCAGTAATTTTTCTTCTGGAAATTTATCCTCAGGAAATATTCAGAGATGCTCACAAAGTTTTATGTACAAGGATGTCATGTTATTTATAATTGTGAAAAATGACAACTCAAAAGTCTAACAGTGGTTATCTACAGTATTATATATGCTGTGCATGGGTTGACTATTTAATAGAAAGTCTTTCTATTCATTTATCCCTCCAGCAGTCCAATCCCATGGATCAGTAAAACCTATTTTATGTTAACCAAAGAATGACTTTTTGACATGTCTTAAATAGGATGACTGTAAATTATGGCTTTTAAATTGCTGTAATTTTTAGTAGTATTATCTAATATTTTTTGTTACACTCCTAAGTAGTTTAGAGAGAATCAAATTTTTAAAATCTATTATAAGAACAAATAAATGAAGCTTATTCTTACATAACTTAGTATAACGTACATTCAGTAAATAGATAATATTTTTGTTTTATTCCAGAAAACAGCTCCTTGAACATGGTGAGGTAAAGCTTTCCTTTTAATCTCTGGTAGACTTGGTTATTAAATTCTAGTTCAAGAATAATTCACAAAGGTATAACCTTGCTGCTGGTGCACCTTCAGTAGTGCTGGAGTTGTTCAGCACTGGTAATAAATTTCTGCTGATGCTTCTCACTCCTTAATATGATCTTAATTTTGAATAGTAACAAGGATTTGAAAGCCAAAAGGCTGATTTATGACCATGGAACATAATTGAATTAAATTACCTTCATTCATTCATTCATTCATTCATTCATTCATTCAACAATAACAAGCATTTGGTTCTAGCCTGCTGAGCTAAGCAGCTATGGTCCATCAGGGCAAGCACCCATGTCCCTGCAATGGGTGGCTGTCTGCCACCACATAGACCTGATGGTCTACCAACTACAAGTTCAGCAGTGTTGAAGGATACAAAAGATAGTGTAGTAATGTTACTACCCTTAAATATGTGTAATTTTACAAAGGAGACATTAAACAAAACGTTTTACATGATGCTGGCATATAAAGGGCAAGATCAGTGTGGGCTAGAAATATGGTTTCCTCAGTGATCAACCTTTAGGTGGATCTTGAGGGAAAGTCAAATTTATGAGACAGGGCTATTGAATTTGAGCTTAATAGGAATAATGATGCATGTGGAGTGTTCCTTATACAAAATGCTTGGGACCAAAAATGTTTAGAGTTTTGGATTTTTTTCAAATTTCGGAATATTTAGATTATACTTAATGGTTGAGCATCCCTAATCTGAAAATCCAGAATCCGAAATGCTCCAATAAGCGTTTCCATTAAGCGTGTACTTTGAGCATCGTGTTGTAGTTTTTAGTAGTAGTATCTAATATTTTAAACTTAGATATTTAGTTTATTTAAACTTTTCGACACTCAAAAAGTTTCAGATTTTGGATTTCAGGTTTTTGGATTAGGGATGTCAATCTGCAACTGATATTTTTTGAATAGTTACTATGTGCCATGTACTGTGCTGTTTAATTTTCTTAATATTATTCCCATTTTGTAAATAAAATATGTTATTTAGGTAGTACTAGCTGTTACAGAGATAAACACCAACATTTCAATAACTTAACTCAGTAGAAGTTTAATTCTTTGCTTACATAAAGTTAAAACCAAGGGTTCCTGATTAGCAGGTAGCTCTATGACAAGCAACAATTGAGAGACTCAGACTCCTTCTATCTGTGGCTCTGCTATCTTCAACATGTGGCTTCCACAGTTGACATGTTTGCCTACATCAAGCCAGCAAAGGAGAAAGAACATGAAGATCATGCACTGGAGCTTTTGTAAGGACGAGGCCTGGAACAGGTGCAATAACTTCCTGCCCACGGCCAGAACTCAGGCCCGTGGCCTCACCTAACTACCAGGGGAGCTGGAAATATAGTCTAGCTATCTGTCTGGGAAAAAGAACAAAGAAATAGAGACTCAGAAAAATTAAGTAGCTTACCTAAAATATCACACCTAATTTGTGAGTAGGGCTTGAACTTGTACCCAAGGAGTTCAATTTTCCAAAGCTCTCAACAGTTATTATTTACTGTGTGCAAGGCATTGTTTGTAAATGATTTACATATATTGATAATTTTATCCTTACAATAACCCTTTGAGGTAGGTACTATAATTATTTATGTTCTAAAGATGAAGAAACTCTGGTATAGAAAAGTTAAGTAGTTTGCCTAAGGTTACAAAGCTAAAATGAGCTTAGCTTTGAGCCAAGGAATATGAGCCCAGGCAGTTAAGCTGAAGAATTTAGGCTTTTAAGCACTCATTCTACTAGTACCTAATTTAAATGACCTTTATGTAAATCAATCAAAAATGTAACATTACCCAATTTTACTTATTAGTGCATATTCATACTTTATATTTTAACATACAGTATCTAAAACCCACCTCTTTTTAGAAACAATATTCCTTAATTTTCTGTCTTTATTTCTCACATCATTTTGCTACTTTCTCATTGTCTTTCATTTATTCATTTATCCTTATTTTGTACATTTTCTGTTCCTACCACTTCTATGTACTTAACATTTCAGTCTTTATTATGTGCCTGCTATATATCAAGTCCTTACTTTAATGAATTTACAGTATAGTGGGGGAAGATTAAGGTACATAGATAATTATATGTACAATGGTAAAAGTAGATATAAAAGTAGTACAGAAGAAGAAGTGATTAAATCTATATGAAGGGGCTGGGGTAGTTGGGGAAACATTTTTTTTTTTTTTTTTTGAGACAGAGTCTCACTCTCTTGCCTGTGGCGAGTGCCGTGGCATCAGCCTAGCTCACAGCAACCTCAAACTCCTGGGCTCAAGCAATCCTACTGTCTCAGCATCCCGAGTAGCTGGGACTACAGGCATGGGCCACCATGCCCAGCTAATTTTTTCTATATATATTTTTAGCTGTCCAATTAATTTCTTTCTATTTTTGTAGAGACGGGGGTCTCGCTCTTGCTCAGGCTGGTCTCGAACTCCTGAGCTCAGAATGATCCGCCCGCCTCAGCCTCCCAGAGTGCTAGGATTACAGGCGTGAGCCACCACATCCGGCCAGGGGAAACATTTTTTTAGAAATGACTTTAGAGGAGGAATAGGTCAAAAGAAATACCGAGATCAAAAGATATGCATGTGCAAAGAAGGCGTAAGGTAATGTGTTCAGTGCTGCAAGCAAATGTGTTGCTGATATACAAAAAAGGCAAACAGTAGCAGAAAATGAGACTGGAAAAGTGGGCAGGGTTCAGACTATGGAGGCTTTGTACACAAAGAATCTGGGCTTCATTCTGGACTTTATTGTTAAGCAGGAGATGGTAAGGTCATATCTGAGTTTTTAGGTCTGTTGGCAGTAAAGTAGGTGTTTTTAAAAAAGGCAAACAGAAGTGAAGCTGACTAGCAGGAGGACAGTGACAGCAAATATCTTAACAGCAGAGTATGCAAAACTCCTGATGCACAGGCAGATTAGAAATTTAAATTTCTAGAAATAGATTGTATGGAAGGAAATGATAAATTTCAGTGCAGTGCTAATGTAGAGTCATATATCCTTATCCCACTCCCTCTTTGGACTCACTTGATTAATCTCTCCCACATGGCTTTGGAGACGGGACTGTTTTCCCTTTAGGGAGGAGCAGATGTGAAAGGAGTAGTACAGAGGGTGCTGCTCACTGTGACTGTGGTGTGATGACCAAACATGTGCAATCCCAGTGTGTTTCGGGATTAGAGGAGGATTCGCTAGGATAATTTTATCATCAGGGAGTGAGTGTTAGATTGCTTGCTTTCTGCCAGTACTCTGGGTCGGGGACAGTCTGCATCTCTCAACTCGCTAAATCACTAAATAAACCGCTAGGATATCTCCCTACACTTACGATATTGATTATTAAAACTTGTTAAAGGATTCTGTTGTAATTTTTCCTAATTTAAAATGTTTATATTTTGTCAAATTAGTACCTTTTAACCAACTTTTTTTATGGGCTTAGAAATTAGTGAAGACGTATCTAGTAATTCACAGGAAGGAGAAAGAAGGGAAGGAGAGTTAGGAACAATATGTACTGCCAGAATGCCATCGTGACTATAAGGAATTAGTGTGAAGATAGGCTGTGGAAAGATAATATTGAGCGTATTCTCTGCCCAACTATGCTTTTGACCCACTCACATCTCATTTTGTCCGTAACAGTCAGTGCTGTATCAGCCTTCACTTTTTTTCTAATCCCTACAGTTCATTATATCATTTGATCAGTTTATATTTGACCCTTTATATTTTAAGTCAGTTGAGTCTGTGTTTTGTGTTACAAACAGGGTTTTTCTATGACTTAACAGCTGAAGGGTTTTCTGTGACAAGCAGCTGTGAAGGTATCTCAATCAATGTGGAAGTAGTCTATTAAAGGAGTGAAATGATACCGAATTTAGAGGGAGAATTACTGTATTTGAGAAACTGATTGAGTGATATGTGTTTGGAGGTATTTTTACTTCCGTGTTAACAGCCTAATCGACCATGTTGATCAGTAGTTTATTTGGAGAGGAAGCATAATAGAGGTGAAGGCATAGACTCAGGATCGAGACTGGACTCAGATCCTAGTTCTCCCACTTACTGTGTGGCTAAATTGCTTAATGTCATTCTGGGAACAATAATAATAGTACCTATCTCGTATAGCTTCTAGGGATTAAATGAATTATATGTAGGGTACTTAGAATAATGCCTCATATAAACTGAGCACTGTGTAAATGTTCCCGTGTGCAATTAGTGAGACTTCTGTACCAAGAGGTCAGGAGTCTCCAGCTAGTATTCTGCCTTCTGTTAACTGTGCCCATGAAGGGGAATCTCTTTAGCTTGTTCACATGACATCTCTGAACTTTCATTGGAGGTAGTTTTTAAAGGATCAATCCTGCCATTTGGACTGCTCTTAGACATGTAATCCTCATTTTCTCTCCACTTGGTAGTTGCTACCTTACACTTTATCCTGTTGGGTTCACTTGTTCCAAAGACCGATAGTGAACAATTTCCTTCCTGCCTTGCTTCCAGCCTCTAAAAAATGTTGAGAAGATTTTCCTAATAATTTTTTACATGGAAAGAGGCACTAACAAGTTGACAGTAGTGTACTTATAGTAGTGATTTTTGGACTATACTGTCTGACTGTAGCCTTCTGTCCTCTACTTAGTTGCTAGAAAGAAATCTGTCTGATAGAACTGTACGGTATGTCAGGAGCCTGAGAGTAGAGGATGGTTAGGAGCATTTGGGAGAGAACAGGAAAACAAACATAAGTGATACCATTTGGAATAGCTGCTAGTCTGTCATCCAGCCACAAAAAAATAAAAACAAACAAACAAACACGCAGCCAAGATAAGGAAATGGTAGGGCTTATTCAAGTCCCCATATGAAAACAAAGCCCTTCTTTTAACTCTCAGATAACAGAAGAAAGTCAAGAAGAATTACTACTTTGGATTTAATTGTGATCGTGTGAAAAGTTGTTGCTGAGGTAGAAGCAAACAGAATATGAGAGAAAATGACAGTGTCATTCTGTGGCACAAAATAGCCAAAGGAAGGAGTATTGGGAGAAATTAGATGTGTGGTTGAATTGATTAGACCATATCTATTATAGGCGATTTCTAGATGCCACATTTTAAGACAATCTGTACTATGTCCCGAGAAGGGAAACCAGAATTGGGACAATACAGACCTAATAAGTGAAGTCTTATGAATATTTAGCCTAAAAATAGAAAGCTTTCTAAGGGGGAAGGTGGGAATAGTGCAGAGTCATAATTACAATATTTAAATAATAGAGAACTTTCATGCATAAATGGGTTTAGACTAATTTTACACACTTCTGTGGAAGTGACAGAAACATATTGGTTTAGTTTTAGGAAAGATTTTCTAAAATTTACAGCTATCCAGCATTATAGTACATATTCCTATGACATAACCCTGTTCAGGAAATAGCGAATATCCAGTTCATCAATTTATAGAAGAGATGCCTGTTTTGGATAGTGATAAAAGTATGTGGCCCATGTAATTTCCCAGTCTGTGATTTAGTGGTTCTAAGCAAAAGGACCTATTTGGGTTTGAAATGTGATAGGTCTTTTTTGTTCACTCTATGATATATCCCTGGTTTTGTTTGATGAGTATGACTAAAGAAAAATGAAGGATTGATTTTGAAATAAATGTTCTCCATTCCAACATTGTGTCTAAGAATTATGAAAAAAAGTAAGAAATTCTATTTTTGAACATCTTTATTTTAAAAATGAAATAAAACAGCTTTGGGTAGATTTTTTAACCATTCTGCTTTAAATATAAATGTATTTCTGATTAAAATATGACATGTTTAAAAATTTTTTCAATCAGAAAAATTACCATTCGGAAATAAAACGTTAACTTTTTGGTATGTTTTCTTAACCTTTTCTGCCCCCCTGCCAACCTCCTTGCATATGTATACCTAGATGGTTTTCACAGAATTAATATCATTCTGTATGTAGAGTTTTATACCCTCAGAACTTTTTCATGCCATTAAATAATATTCCAATATGTAATTATTAGTGGCTATATACCAATGGATATGCAGTAATTCAGTTACTTATTCCTCTATATTAGCCACTTAGAACGTTTCCCATTTTTGCTGTTAAAAATACAGTCCATGATCATCTTTGTAGAACATCTTTGTGTTTTGATTATTCTCTTAAGTAAATTTCTAGAATAGAAATTTAAGTCAAAATGATTGGGTCTTTTCTAGGCCCTTGATGAATATTTTTAAATTGTAGAAATTCATCAACTTATTATTTCAGTGTTTGTTTCATTGCATCTCTCTAACATTCAGTATTAATTAAATGTTTTTCAGTTTGACAGATGAAAATGTCTATCTTTAACACTTAATTTGTTTGAATATTAGTGAGTTAGAACATAAATATTTAGTTGCCATTTAATTTTTGTTGCATTATTTTTCCATATTCATTGTCCATTTTTCTAGTTAAAAGTTGAAGATATTTTATGAATATATTAGAAAATTTTTGTTTGAAATCTTTACTCGGTGTAACCCTACCTTGATCATAATAGGGTATCCTACCAATTAATACAAATATGTATATAATTTCACTACTTTAATCTAGTTTATGTTCTGCTGTGATTTCTGTTCACTGAATGACAGGTACCTTTGTGAAGCATTCATCTGTTTCTGTCCCCAAGAATCACCTCTCACTTTGGGCAGGGCCTTGCTTAAATGTCACCTATCCCATGGGCCCCCCACCGTGATGGTTTCCCCACCTCCTTACACCACCTTCTACACTTTCTGGCTCCTTTCCCTGCTCCATTTTCTTCCCCATTGCACTATCACTTTCTAATATTATATAAGGGTTTATTTACTTGCTATGTCTATGTAGTATCTGTCTCTTCTTAATGAATGTACCAAAACATAAGTCTCGCAAGGGCAGAAATTCTTCTCTTTTGTATCCAGAGCACACAGACCAGTACCTACAATATAGAAAGCATTCAGTAAACCTTGTTGAATGAATGAGTAAATGTTAATAGACTTATTACTAAGTTAGAAGATCCTTGTTCTAATGAATATAATAGTTTTAATATATCTTATATTTATTAATTTAAAAATGTATAAAGTAAAAATGTCATTTTGTTTTATTTGTGTTTTATAGCTGGTTTTTCACACATTGCAGTTGTTAGCATTTACTGCCCTTGCCATTTTAATTATGAGGCTGAAGCTGTTTTTGACACCACATATGTGCATTATGGCTTCCTTGATGTGTTCTCGACGGGTAAGGAATTCATTCTTGTATAACTACACTGTGATAACTATAGCAGCTACGGTGTAGTTACCATGGCTTTGCTGAGTAATTCAAAACCTAAAAACACTATTAATAACTATTAATAAAATGATTTAAAATGTTCATGATTCACTATAGAGTAGAAAAAGCAATTTCAATAGCTTTGAAAATCATTTCTAGATTTTAACAGATATTTCTGTGAGAAGTGATGAGGCACACTTTCCCCTCCATTAGCATCCTATCCACACACATAATCTTTTGGAGCTCGGGTCTGTTGGAAGAGTCTCCTGCCTCCCCAGAACTACCCTCAATTGCTTATCCAAGATGGGAGTAGATGCGGAGCAATTGCTGTAGTATAATCCTGTTTGACTCAGAGAATCCCTAAAAAATTCTGGGATTCTATTACTCTCTATAACATACAAAATAGCTAGATAAATTAACTAGAATTTTGGGACTAAGGCACTTCTGGAAACACCTTATATAGTTTTGATTTCGAGTGTATTGTCTTAAAATACCATAACACCTGTTTTTCTGAGAGGAATATCCCTGACAATGCTAATAGGGTTCCCCTAGTTATTTAAGATTTCCATAAAAGGCAGCCAATGTTAAAAGACTTAGTTCCAGGACTGCAACCCCCCCGCCAGCTGCAGACCACCAGGAACTGGGCCTCATAGCAGGAGGCAAGCAAAGCCCACCTGCACACACAGCCGCTCCCCATCACTCCCATCACTGCTGGAGCGGCCCCTCCACACCTCCCGCGTCAGATCAGCCTGGCATCAGACCCACATATGTGTGTGAACCTCACTGCAAACTGCACACGTGAGGGTTCCAGATTGCGCTCCCCTGGAGAATCCAAAGCCTGAGGTGGGGCCAAGACGGCGAGGTCCTCCAGCACCCACCCCGGGTCCCCCAGTCAGTGGAAAAGCTGTCTTCCACGAAACCAGTCCCTGATGTCAAAAAGGTTAGGGACCGCTGTTCTAGGATGTTTCACAATTGTGCATTCCTAATCTTAATCCCTGGTGGTAAATCAATATTAGAAGGGTCAGGTATTCCTTCCTTAATTCTTTTGAGCAGAGAGAAAGCTCCATTTTTACCTAGGTCTTGTAATTCCAACATGTTCATTGTTTTTAAACAATGGGTGATGGTAATTCTGTATATTTGTGTACTGATATCAAAGGATAATACACCTTGGTTTAAGTTGCAAGGTGACAATTTATTATACACTCTATAGCACTCTTCATATAAGAATTATAAATAAATAATTTCTTTCATTTCAGCTCTTTGGCTGGCTTTTTTGCAGAGTTCGTTTTGAGCATGTTATCTTTGGCATTCTAACAGTGATGTCAGTACAAGGTTGTGCCAACCTCCTTAATCAATGGAGCATAATAGGGGAATTTAATAATTTGCCTCAGGAAGAGCTTATACAATGGATCACACACAATACCAGACCAGGTATGTAGCTATTTAGTTATATGTGTAGTTAGTTTTACACACACACACACTCACATACATATTTGTATATAATTAGATAGTTATCACTTCATATATATGTGTCTGTGTTTATGTATGTGTGTATATGATTTACAAATACAGTCATTCATACTCTCACAGACTTTGAGCATGCCTGTTGCAATGACCATCAATGAAACCCTTTCGAAAGGCAATTTTGTGTCCCCTTTAAACCTCTCCTAGATAATTGTCAAAAAATTTAATTAACACCAAGGAATTAATGATTTTCTACAAGTTATGTGCTATTAACTCTCAGACAGCATTATTGTATTTTAACTGTAACAACGACAAATCGAAGAAATCTTTAAGAGCAAAATGTCACACCTTTTGGCAGGCCCCCGGAGAAGATACTTTTGATTGTGAGTATTTACCCAACACCCTTTCTATCACTTTAGTCAGTGCTATCTCCTCTGACTCTGTAAAACCAGCCATGAGCAGAAGAGTTAAAAATCTTAGATATTCTATTTTCTTTACTAAATCATCTCAGAGGGATGAGTACACATCCTACTTTGAAATACTCCAAAATATTATTTTTAGCATATCTTCTTTTCTTGCTGTCTTTATTCAGAATTACCTCAAGGAAATACATATTTCATTTTTAAATACCTTTGCAGAGAATAAGTATATTCTACAATATTTTCTATAACTAAATCTATAACCTTGTCTGAGACTATTTTTGATATTTGGTAACTTTCTCTTGCACAAATTATTCACTGTGGTTTATATAAATTTTCCTGTGACTCCTCGAGTTGGTTTCCTTTTATCTCTTGTTTGATAGTCACCATTTTACTAATTAACCATCATTAAGGTAAATTTTTATAAGCTTCAACTCAAATATTTCGTCTGTGGTTTCAAAGTGTATGGGTGACGGTGCCTCATTAAACTGGCAAACCATTTTAATCAGAAATTTTAAATTAATTCCCAACTGACTTTACCTGTAGGAGCTCAAGATAGGCATTCCCTTTCTTTTCCCTTGCCCCTCCCCAGTTACAGTTGTTTTCCCCAAGCTTTTAAAGATACCTACTCTTTTAATCTTTTCTTGTGTCTTTCTTTGTTCCAGTGTTTTTCTTGGGTTCCTGGCATACAAAGCCAATATTTAGCAACTTGCCCTTCTGAGATAAACCCACAAACCCCTATCTCATTTTTAGCTGTCTTTTCTTTGTTCTTCTTTTCAATCTGTTTTATTCTTTTTTTCAATTCCTCTTAGTATGAGTTCTCTCATCGTTATCACATATTTATTAAAAGCAGCATAAAGTTTTAAGGTGTGAGTTGGACTAGTGCTTACATTCAGGTCCACCATGTAAGGTTTTATAGTTTGTGCACTGCACAAAGGTAATCAGCTGAGGGGACAGATGGGAACTGAAATCCAGCCTGTGGTCCATTTATCAAGCCCTGTACTAGTGGGGCTCTGTCAAGTCAGAGGGGCCACCTTTTTCTAATCCATACAGTAGTCTAAATGGAAACTTCAGTACACTGATAGGAAAACATCTTATTTCCTGTTCCCTGTTGTGGTCATTTACCTCACTGCCAAAAGAAAAGAAGGTGGGGGTGTTTGTCCCTCTCTCTCTGCCATAGATGGTATCTTCTCAGTGGTTCCAGCTCTTGCTGGATAGGCATTCCTTGATTCTTCTGGATGACCCTGACCCTGGGTTTTTGGGTCCCTCTTGCCCAGGATTTTTGAAGCTTCACACTGTTGACACAGGGAGCTCTCCTGTGCATTGCAAGATATCCCTGGCGTCTACCTACCAAATGCCAATAGCATCTCCTCACCCCATGCACCAGTGTGACAATCAAAAATGTCTCCAGAAGCTACAGTGTCCCCTGGGGAGCAAACTCACCCCTGGTTGAGAGCTTCTTCTCTAGCCTAACAGCTGTCATCATTAATTATTGAATCTTGCAATAATAAATACACATTCCTTCTTCAGTTAACTTACAAATATTCAAATTTAAGGCTTATAAAGAGATTTTCATTCAAAGTTATGTTTAGAATGTTTAGTTATATTTGAAAGTAAATATTCAGTTATTTACAGCAGATCTGAATAACATGTTTTTATTACTGATTTTTGTGCTGATTAAAAATGATAATAACCTTCACAATTATATAATTATTTACTATACAAAAGTACCAGGAAGTAAGCATTTGGACTTTTGGTCTTTTAAGAGATGAAACTAAAGCCAGATAATCAATTTTGGTGTAGCTCTAGTCGGGACCAAATTTATACATGCTATTATTCCAAAAAGTACTACTAGCAAGCATAAAATGATTTGATGGAATGTATAAATAGTATAAAGTCAAATGAAAACTAAGAGAACTTAATTATGAATATTTAAAGATGAAACGAGGGAAGAAAACAATGCTTTTGTCTGGCACCTCCACAGGACTACAGTTCATAATCTGCAAAAATCATTTGAAAGATGTACTGTGAGGCTTACCCTTTATAGCAGTCTATCAGTTCTAGCATTTTAAATTGTTGGGACAAGATATGAAATTTTACGTTCTTTATAGCCCTGTGTGTCTCTCTGCAGTCCTGGCCCTTAGCATAGTACTCTTTCCTGGCAGCAAGCTGTAGGAATGTGGCTAAGAAACTTCCTAACTGTGTAGTCTTGGGCAAGTCACTTAACTGCACTGTCTCTGCAGTCGCATCTTTATCTACAAAACAAGAACAGAGAACATACATCTTAGAGTTGTTGTGCAAATTAAGTTGTTTAAAACTTGTAAAAAATAATGAGCACAGTTTCTAGTACCAAGATAACATTTAACAGAAGTTAGCTGTTATTATAGTAGACAATGAATGTAGACAATGATGTCAATAGTTATTTAAATATGCTTCATCTTTCTTAATTTGGGTTCGAATATTATAAATAAGTTTAATTTTTGGTTTTCTTGAAAACATTTTATTAAGGAGTATAATTGCGTTTTTTAGATGCTGTTTTCGCAGGTGCCATGCCTACAATGGCAAGTGTCAAGCTGTCTACACTTCATCCCATTGTGAATCACCCACATTATGAGGATGCAGACTTGAGGTTGGCAACCGATTGAACATTCAACCAGACTCACTTGCTATTTATTACTGATTCTTAAGAATTGGGAAGAATCTAGACACATACACACAAACACACACACACACACACATACACACACACATTCTCATTTGCCTATTTGTGCTGAAAGTTAAAACAAAAATTACAATAACCATCCAGAAATGACAATATGTACCTGTTGCATCTGAATCAGGCTTAATAAACTTCTGAAAACTGAAAAAAGCAAAAGCCAGTTTTTCTTAAAGTGAAAAACACGTCACATATTTATGGCTTGTCTGTGTGTGTATGTATTTCAGTAAAACTCCTAAGTAGTAGTGGGAGGCGGTAGAATGGATTTGATTTGCAGCAATAGTTTGACAACCCCTGCTCTAGACCACAAGCCCCTCTCTGGTTTAAGAAACCATTTCTAGATTTTATTGGTAGCCAAAGTCTACCCTTTTTTAACAGGTAGCAAAAGTACATGAGATTTTCTATATTACGTGCTTTTATGAAAATTTAGGGTATTTTGCTAGTCGATTATGAGAACTCTAGCTAGTTTCCATTGAGGTCTAAAATTTTGTTTACCTTACATGGAAGGGTGTAAAAAATTATTTTGATCATTCTAGAAATCATAAGGGTAATCTTTTCATTTTAATGGACTTTTGGCATATTATCGGAGGTAATTTTTTTATATATTTTAAGTTTTATGTCTGGCTCTGGTGATTGGGCATCCCATATTTTTGAAATCCTAAGTAATATCTAATGCATAAGTGGTGGTTTGTTCAGGATTTCATGAGAACTCCCACTTAGAGCCAAATTATCTGTTGTACCATGATTTGGTGAGCCTCCCTATTTCTCAAGATTCTGTTAAGGTGCTTTTTCTACCTATTCTGATACCATACATGCCCATTGTCAAAATGTTCTACTTGATACATTCAGCTTCAATTCATGTGTTTCTTAGAGCTTCTGTGGATGAAATTATCTATTGAAATCTATGTTTTTACTACATTCAGTCTCTATCAGAATAGATTCCATAATAAATTTTGTGAATTATATGATGAAAACTTTATATCTTTATATGTTGCTATTCTACTACCCAGTACAACTCTAGACTAGTTTATACACTAGCAAGCAATATTGCAAAATTAAAATGGCTCTAAGCTTTAGCACATTCAAAATATAAGTAGGAATGTGGGGCTGCTATCCCAAAATAATTTATGCTGTTTTGGGTCATATATATCAATGTTCCTTATAGTGAGTATTGAGACTTTAATTTGCTAGTAAGATTTCTTTAGTCTATCTTTTTATAATTTATTTTAAAATCTTTTAACTTGTTGTTTAAAGGGCCCGGACAAAAATAGTTTATTCTGCATATAGTCGAAAATCCCCGAAAGAAGTAAGAGATAAATTGTTGGAGTTACATGTGCATTATTATGTTTTAGAAGAGGCATGGTGTGTTGTAAGAACTAAGTGAGTATTAATCCTATGCTGTATGATATGGTATATTTTTAAGCAATAGATGTTTCACTTTATTACTGTAGTTCTGATTCTTTAAGAATTTTTTTATTTCAAATAAATTCCATTAAAATGTTATCCTGGCATTTTAGTTAAAATTGTTTCATCTAGAGAAGTAAAATTATACTATCTTTTAGGTAGAACCTAATTCCAAAAAAATATATAGTATATTTTAGTAGCCTGAGTTTTTAATTCGATATCTTAAACTTAGCTTTTTTCACAATTTTTCAAATATTTATGACAGTTTTTATTAGATGTCTGAAATACTGATTTGAATTTATAACAAAGTAAGATACTAGCTTTCTGTTACAACAGCTGAATTATATTGGATGTGTAAGACTTATGAGAAATGAGATAAAAAATATTCCTAATAAAAATGTTAAATTTCTAAACTTTGAATCTCTAACAATCATAAAATTCTAAGATGTTTAATGGATGTTTTGAGGCCTTTGTTTAGGCTCCTAAGCAGACATATCAGTTGCTGCACATGACAGGAGATTCAGGCAAGTTAATTGCCTATTATAACAACAACAGCAACAAATTGACAAAAGAGCAGAATAGATACTACAGTTACTACATTGTATTATCTACATTATCCATTTTTCAACCAAAAATTATCAGACCTACAAAAAAATGGGAAAGTGTGAAAAATACTCTAAAAAATAGAAGTTAGTAGAAACCGATTCAAGTAGGTGCAGACGTTAGATTTAGCAGCAAAGACATTATTATAAATATATTCAAAGGATTAAGAAAAACATGTTCAAAGAATTAAAGGAAACATGGTATCAATGAGTGAAGAAATATAAAATCTCAACGGAGAAATAGAAATCCCCCTCCATGGAAATTCTAGAGCTAATAAATGAAGTGAAAATTCTTTCAATGTACTCAACAACAGATTTAAAATGAAAACAGAAAATTCAGTGAATTTAAAGACAGAAAAAGAAAAAATAGCTAGTCGAAAAAACAGGGACCAAAAAGATTGAACAAAAATAACCAAAGTAGCCTGGACCTGTGTAACATCATCAAGTAGTTCAACACATGAATAATTTTAGTACTAGACAGAATGAGAGAAAAAAGTGACAGAAAAAATACTTGAAGAAATGTTGGCCAAAAATTTCTTAAGTTTGGTAAAAGCCATTAATTTAAAGATCCAATAAGCTCAACAAATCCAATTAGGATAAACCCAAAGAAAACCACAGCAAAGCATATCGTAGTCAAACTGGTAAAAGCAAAGATAGAGAGAAAACTTTGAAAATAACAAAAGAAAAAATGATACACTATATAAATATCTGACTTCTCATCAGAAATTGTGGAAGTTAACAGGCATAGGGATGATAATTCAAAGTGCTAAAGAAAAAAAATCAAGAATTCTATATTTAGTGAACTTATTTTTTTTAAATGAAGGTCAATAAAGACATGTTAAGATCAACAAAATCAAAGATAACTTGTTACTAACAGACCTATACTTCAAGATGGACTGTAAGTCCTATAGCTGATAAGAAATGATACCAGATGGTAACTCAGATGTACAGGAAATACTGAAATGCACTGGAAATTGTAAATGTATGTATATTAAACATTATACATTTTCTTCTCTTGAAATCTTTAAAAGATGTATAAAGCCAAGATAATAGTATTATATTTATGAGTTTACATTATAAATTAATTGAATATACATTCCAATAATAGCACAAAAATGGAATATAAATGGAAATAAAATATATGATTTATAGGAGATAATTCAATTTTAATGGTAAGTAAATTGTGATATGTTGAAGATGCCTTTTGTAATCCCTAGAGCAACTACTTAAAAAAAAAGCAAAAAATAAATAAATAACCCACTAATGAGCCAATAGATGAATCGAATGATATACTAAAAATGTTTTGTTTAATATAAAAGAAGACAAGAAAGAGAAACAGAATTGAAAAAGAATGAAACAAATAATAATAAAAAAATGAGCATAATGACCTGAATGAGCCTGGAAGTCATTGTGTTAAGTGAAATAATTCAAGCACAGAAAGGTAAATACTGTGTATTCTCACTCATATCTGGGAGCTAAAAAAAAAATTGAGTTTGTAGAAGTAGAGGGTAGAATTATGGTTATTAAAGCAGGGAAGGGGAATAGGAAGGGCAGGATTACAAAATTACAGCTAGATAGGAATAAGTTGTAGGGTTCTATAGCACTGTAGGACAAATATACTAATAGTTAATAATTTATTGTATGTGTTCAAAAAGCTAGAATACAGGATTTTGAATTTTCCCAACACAAAGAAACGATAAGTGTTTGAGGTGATGGATATCTTATTACCTTAATATGTACAACTATTATGTGTCAACTAAAAAGAAATGGAAAAAAAGTAAACATCTAACTAACATAAGACCCAGCGGTTATACTCCTGGCCATTTATCCCAGAAAAATGAAAAGTTACGTTCACACAAAATTCTGTAGACAAATGTCTATAGCAGCCTTGTCTATAATATCTCAAACCTGAAACAACTCAGATGTTTTTCATGAGGTGAATGGTTAATGATGATACATTCATACCATGGAATGCTACTTAGCAATAAAAAGGATCAAACTATTGTTAAACATAAGAACCTGGATGAATCTCCAGAGAATTATTTGAATGAATAAAAAGATAATCCCCATATATCATATGATACATATATCAAATGACAAATTTATAGAAATGGAGAATGATTAGTGGTTGCTAGGGGTTAAGGTGGGATGGGAATACGAGGAAAGTGGGTGTGGCTACACGAGGGCAACAACGTAAGAGATCCTTGTGTGATAAAAATGGTCGGTATCTCTATTCTATCTATATAAATAACCTTGAAGTGATATTAGACAAAATTTCAAGGTATTACCATTGAGGGAAACTATCTAAAGACTATACAAGATTTCTCTGTATTATTTCTAACTTCAGGTAGATCTCCAATGTCTCAAAAAGTTTTTTTAAAAAGGACATAATAGCAAGCCTCATTCAAACCACATCAGTAATTACAAATGTGAATAGAGACTAAACGCTCTAAACAAAAGACAGAGATTGGCAGACTGAATACAAAAGCAAAACCCAACTATGGGCTGCCCGTAAGAGATGCATTTTAAATACCAATCTATGTATTGATTGAAGGAAAAAGAATGGAAAATATATACCATGTGAGTAAATATATGAAAGCTGAAGTGAATATATATTAATGTCAGATAAAGTAGATGTTAAGACAAGGAGTAATACTAGAGACAAAGAATCACATTTTATTATATAATGCTAAATAGTTCAGTACAGCAGGAAGATATGATAATTTGAATGTGTATGAACTTAAAAGAGAATTCCAAAATATATGAAGCAAAAAAAATGACAGAACTTAAAAATAAAAATAGACCAATAATTATAACTGGAGATTTAAATAATTCTCTCAGTAAATGATACAAAAAACCCACAAAAAACTGACAACAATATAGAACATTGGAACAATACCATGAACTAACATAACCCAAATGAAATTTATATAAAGCTCTGCCCCAAAACAGCAGATACATATACTTTTCATTCTTTTCAAGTGCCAATGCAACATGTACAATATGCTATGACACAAATCTCAATACATTTAAAACTGTTGAAATCATATAGACTGTATTTTCTGACAAAATGTAATTGAATTTGAAATCAACGACAGAAAGCTATGTGAAAAATGCCCACAGAATTGGAAATTAAACAATATGCTCTTAACCCCCACAAGGGAAATTAGAAAATATTTGAAATGAATGAACTTGAAACCATAGCATATCAAAATCTGTGGGATATGACCAAAGTAGTACTTAGAAAGAAATTTATAGCTTTGTTTATATTAGAAGACAAGTAAGATATTAAATCAGTTATCTAAGCTTTCACCTTAAAAAGGTAGTAAAAAGAAAAAAAAGTAAACTCAAACTAAGTAGAAGGTAGGATATTACAGAGTGGTCATCCATTGTAGAAAACAGGAAAACAATAAGAAATCAATGAAAAGAAAAGCTGATTCTTTAAAAAGATTAATAAAATTGATGACCCTCTAATTTGATCAATCAAAAAAAAAAAGAGGAAATGCATGAAATACCAATATCAGGAATACAAGAAGGCATCATACAGACATCAGAAAGAATAAGGGAATATTACAAATAAATTTTTGTCAATAAATATGACAGCTTAGTGGAAATGGAGCAATTTCTTAAACTACCAAAACTACCCCCCAAAATAGAATATTTTAGTACTCATTAAATGAATTGAATTCAAAATTAAATCTTTCCCACAAAAAATTCTTCAGAAAGCCCAGGTATTTCAATGATGAATTCTGTCAAACATTTAATAAAGAAATAATACTAACCCTATACAAAATCTTAGAGAAAATAGAACAAGCAATATCATTTCCCCACTCCTTTCCTGAGGTATATGTTTTCCTGATACTACAGAGAAGATTTCACAAGAAAACTAGTTATCTCTTGAGAACATGGTTGAAAAATCCTTAACAATTAGTAAACTGAGTTCAGCAATACTTAAAAAGAATAATCCATCAAGACCTGTGGGTTTTATCTCAGGAATACAAAAATGGTTTAAATTTACCGTATTAGTTTAATAAAGAGAAAATCTATGTGATTATCTCAATATGTATAGAAACAGCATTTGATAAAATTACCCATTCATGGTAAAACTCTCAGCAAATGGGAAATAGAAGGGAACTTATTCAATGTGATAAATCATGTCAACAAAAACCTGCAACTAACATCATACTTAATGATGAAGGACTGAATGTTTTCTCCCAATGATTGGGATGAAAGCAATGATATCTTTTCTCTCCATTTCTATATAACATTGTACAGAAGTAATAACCAATGTAGTAAGTCAAGAAAAAAGAAATAAAAGGCATTGAGATTAAAAAGAAAGAGGACAAATTGAATGTATTTGTAGTCAACATGTTTATGTAAAAGCTGGTAAACTAATAAGTGTATCAGTATCACAGGAAAAAAGATCAATATTCAAAAAACAATTGTATTTCTATATATCAGCAATGAAAAAATGGAAAATGAAATTAAAAATCAACTCCATTTATATTATCATTTAAAATATTAGGAATACATTTCCTGAAATCTGAGCAAGACTTGTATATCAAAAACTATAGAACATTGTTGAAAAATTCAATTCATTGATTAAAAGAGCATTTGGCAGTTCTCCCCAAATTGGTCTATTGGTACAATGCAATTCCAATCAGTATCCCAGTAGGTTTCTTGTTGAAAATGACCAGTTGATTCTGATATTTATATGGAAATATAAAGGACCTAGAATGGCCAAACAATTTTATAGAACAATAGCAAAAAATGTTAAGACTTATGATAAAGCTATAGTAAACAAGACAGTGTGATATTGCCATAAAGATAGATAACTAGAACAAAAACAACACTTCAAAATAGACACACACTTACATGCTCTATTGCTTTTCAACAAAGATACCAAGGTAGTTATTGGAGAAAGTAAAATTTTTTTCAACAAAATTCTCTAGAACAATTGCACTTCCATATGCATGCACATACAAAAGAACCCTTGACCTGAAATCTTTCCATTTTTTTTTTATTTTAAGTGGGTATTAGACCTAAACAGAAGAGCTAAGACTGTGAAATAACTAGGAGAAAAGATAGAAAGTCCTTGTGATCTTCTAAGAGTTCGGGGATACTGAGAGAGTTAGGGTTAGCAGGACAGAGGAACAGACCATCACAGAGAAAGAACTCCAGAGATCTGTGAGGTTTCCCTTTTGAGTATTCAGTAGAGTAATTATCAGTCCATCTGAGGAAACTAAGGCTATGGAAGGAATCAAGATGATTAATGAGAGGAGCTTTGGCAGTGTCACAGACTGGCAAACCTCATAATTCATGGGGCATTGGGTACAGTACCAAGAAGGGCCTCGGTGGTGGAGAGTAATTAGCCCCAGATGATACATTTCTCTGGTCCCACTTAACAGATCTTAAAAGCAAGACCCAAAAGGACCAAGTAACTTAACTACATCATAGAACAAAGCTCTAGAATATTTACAAGAACACAAAAGTGTCCAGTAACAAACAGTAAGATTCATAATGTCTGTTATTCATTCAATGATTATCAGTTAAAAATAGCAGGGAAATATCTCCATAATGTGGAGAAAAAATCAACCAATCAAAAGCAAACCAGAACTGGAACAGGTGTTAGAATTAGCAGACAAGAACATTAAAACAATTCAAATAACTACATTCCATATGTTTAAAAAGTTAAGTAGAAACATGGAAGACATATAAAAGACGCAAATTTAACATATAGTGAGGAAAATGTTTAAGTCTGAGATGAACAATACACTGGATAGAATTAATGACAGATTAGATGTGGAAGAAGAAAAGACTGATGAACTTGAGGATGTAGCAATGGCAACTATGCAAGATGAAATATATAGAGAAAGAAGAAAAATATATACTCATAGACCATCAATGATCAACAGGACTTTGAGTGATTTAATATACATATAATTAGAGTCCCCATAATGGGGGACATAAAATATTTGAAGTAATAATTGTGTAAATTTTTCCAAAGTTTATGAAAACTATACCCATAAATACAAAAAGGTTACAAACCCCAAAGACAAACATGAAGAAAACTGCACCAATAAACATCATAATTAAGTTTCTCAAAACAATTTTGTCACTACAGTATCTAAAGAAATTAAAAGGATAATTAGGGAATATTATGAACAACTTTACTCCACCAAGTAGGACAAAATAGTTGAAAATGGACAAATTCCTTGAAAGATGCAAACTATTAAAGCTCACTTAAGAAATAGAACATGTTATATCTAATATGAATGATCTTCTATCTTACAATAAATTTGAATTTATAGTAAAAAAATTCTTCTCACAAAGAAAACTTTAGGGTAGATATCTTTACTGGAAATAACTCTAATTTCACAAACTATTACAGAAAGTTAAAAAGGAGAGATTACTTACCAATATGTTCTATGAGGCCAGCATTATCCTGATACCAACATCAGACAAACATTAGAATAAAAGCAAACAACAGACCAGAATTTCTCATGAACATATGTGTAAAATTTCTAGATAAAATTATATCAAACAAATCCAGCAGTATATTTTTAAAAAGAGTGGGCATCACATGCAAGTGGAGTTTATCCCAAGAATGCAAGGTTGTCTCAATGTTTGGAAATCAATCAAGGGAATTCACCATATTCACAAACTACAAAAGTAAGACCACATGATCATCTTAATAGATTCAGGAAAATAGATTCAGCATTTGAGATAATCCAATATCCATAATTAATTAAAAATCCTCTGAAAACTAGAAATAGAAGGTAACTTATTTATCTAATAATATAAAATTTCTAGAAAACCTTTGGTCAATCAAAGATTTCTTAGATACAATATCATAAGTATGATCCATAGGAGAACACACTGGTAAATACGAGCTCATTAAAATTACAAACCTTTGATCTTTTATAAACACTGTTAGGAAGAATTAATAGATAAACTACAGTCTAGGAGAAAATATTTTCAAAGCCTATGTCTTATAAAGGACTTTATCTAGATTTATTAAGAACACTCAAAACGCAGTAATAAAAAAATAATCCGGCCGGGCGCAGTGGCTCATGCCTGTAATCCTAGCACTCTGGGAGGCCGAGGCGGGTGGATCGTTTGAGTTCAGGAGTTCGAGACCAACCTGAGCAAGAGCGATACCCTGTCTCTACTAAAAAAAAAAAAAAAAATAGAAATTAGCTGGATAACTAAAAATATATATAGAAAAAATTAGCCGGGCATGGTGGCACATGCCTGTAGTCCCAGCTACTCGGGAGGCTGAGGCAGAAGGATTCCTTGAGCCCAGGAATTTGAGATTGCTGTGAGCAAGGCTGACGCCACAGCACTCTAGCCCAGGCAACAGAGTGAGACTCTGTCTCAAATAAATAAATAAATAAATAATCCAATAAAAAAATGGGCGAAATATTTGGACAGGCACTACAACAAAAAAATCTGGATGGCAAATAATCACAAGAAAAGATGCTTGATATTACTAGTTATTTGTAAAATACAAGTCAAAACTACAATGAGATACCACTAAAGACCTAATAATATGTCTAAAATTGGAAAAAATGATCATGCCAAGTGGTGCTGACACTCTGAAGGACCTAGAATTCTCACACACTGGTGGTATGAATGTAATAGGGTACAACCACTTTGCAAGACAGTTCAGCAATTATATAAAAAGTGAAACATACACCTACCATATGTATATAAGATAAAAGAAAGCATACATCCATACCAATAATTGTACACAAATATTCATAGCAGCATATTTTTTGTAATAACCAAAAATTAGAAATGACCCCAATATTCATCAATAGATGAATGAATAAACACACTATTGTGTAATATCCAGTCAATGTAATAATACCAAAAGGAAAGAATGAACTATCGATACACAAAATATGGATGAATCTCAAAATAATTCTACGGAGGAAGCCAGACAAAAAAGAAAATATGCAACAATTCCAGAAAATGCAAATAAATCTATAGTGACAGAAGGCAGATGAATAGCCTGAGGAGGGGAGTTGGTTGGGACGAGAGAATAGGATTCCAAAAGGGCAGAAGTAAACTTTTGGAGATGGAATGTTCATGATTTTTATTGTGGCTGTAGTTTCACAGATGTATACATATGTTAAAATGCATCAAAGTGTATACTAAATATGTGTAATTTGTTGAGTAGTTATTGAGCAGTTATGCCTTGATAAATCTCCTAAAACATCTGACAAGGACTTTTATTCAGAATATGGAGAGAACTCAGACCTCAATAAATAAGAAACAACACAAAATTTGGCAAACTAACGAATAGACATTCCCCCAAAGAAAATATTCTGAATGAACCATAACCACACTAGCATGACTAAAATTACAAAAACTGATAATACCAAGTGTTTCTGAGGATATAGAACAACTTAAACTCTTACACATTTTTGGTGGAAATGGAAAATGGTACACCTACTTTGGAAAACAGTTTTGAAGTTGCTTATAAAGTTAAGTGCACACTTACCATACAACCCAACAATTCCATTCCTAGCTGTGCTCCTCAGAGAAGTGATAGCATATGTCCACACAAAGCCTTGTCCATGATTGTTCATAGCATTGCTCATTATCACCAAAAACTCAAAACATCTCAAATGTTTATTAACTTACACATGGATAAACAAATTGTGTTATCTCCACACAATGAAAGACTGTTTAACAATAAAAAGCAAGGAACTACTGACCTATAGTTAGAAACTGAAGAACTACATCTGAGGTATGAGTATCAAAGGCATGCTAAGGTAAAGAAGCCAAAAATTAAAAGACTACGTAATGTATTTACATGAATTCTAGAAAAGGAAAAACTATAGTGCAGAAAGATCAGTAGTTGCCTGGGGCCATGTTTTGGGGAGGGTATTAACTACAGCACAGCACAAGGGAACTCGCTGGGGTGATGGAAATTTTCTGTATTATGATTGTGGTAGTGCTTACACATCTATGCACATTTGCCCGTACTTAACAAACTTTACACATAAAATGGGTGAATTTTATTGCATATAAATTATGCTTCAATATAGATGTTTAAAAAATTAGAAACCACGAGACCAGCCTGAGTGAGAGAGAGAGAGAGAAAGAGACAGAATAAGAAAGAAACCAATTCTGCCTGACTCCTTTCCTTTAATGACTTTCATGCAGGGTTACTCCGTAGTGAGTAACACGGTCTCATTTAGCCTACTCATAGCAGCCACCCTAAACCGGAAAGGGGTGAGGAGAACAAATTGGCTTAAGAGCCTCCTTTCCCTGACTTGGACTATGTTTTCATGCTAATCCAAGGCAATTTATGCTCAATAATATGAAATTCATCAGGAATGTGATTAGCTTTCCTTTAATTTTTCTCATTCCACTATAAATGGACTTTATGTTTGGATGGTGATGTCACTTATAAAATATTTATATTTCATTTTGAAAGTGAATTTTTAAGTATATATTTATGAATGTATGTTGAACCTTTATTTTAGGATGTCTCATTATTTGGCTAAGTAGGACATAAAAATGCAACATATTTAATTTTTTTATTTCTAAATGTTGAACTTATGTTTTTTGAAATGCTTTAAAATATTTAATTTAGTAAATAAATTAGTCTCTGAAAAATCTAGGAGATAGTTTATAATTTATGTCTCTCCTCTAGATATGAATACATTTTTATACATATATATGTCTATCTTTTTTTAGGCCTGGTTGCAGCATGCTTGAAATCTGGGATGTGGAAGACCCGTCCAATGCAGCTAACGCTCCCTTATGTAGCATCTTGCTCAAGGATGCAAGGCCTTACTTTACCACAGTATTTCAGAATAGTGTGTACAGAATATTGAAGGTTAACTGAGATTGAGTCTATCGATTACACTGTGGTGCAGTGAAGTGTGTCAAAAACAATCACTTTTTGCCTTATTTGCATTAATAAAAATCACAGGCTCTAATAAGGGATGCTTAAATATAAGAAAATAAAAGTGATTTAAAGTTTTTCCAATTACTAAAGGTAGATTACTTGTTTTTCATTGAAACGTCAGCCTTATAAAGCTTATTCCATAATGCAAAAAAAAAAATGCCCACCGTAGAATTTTAAAGAAAAATGTATGTAAAAGTACAATGAATTTTAATAAATCAAGGGTAAGTTTTTTTTAAATCTAACTAGATGCATTGCTTTAGATTTTCTCTAGTATCAGGGTGTACCAGCTCAAACTTTTACACCCCTGAGAGTAGAATAATTAGGCTCTGAAATAACACTGCTTTAAGATCCTGATACTGGTCACAACCTCTTTACCTCCATGAGGAAATTTGTAACCATGTGTCTATTAAGATGCTTTTTTTTTTTAACTAGCCCTTAAGAAAGATATTTAATAGCTTTGATAACTTTTTTCTTATTTCAAATTAAAGTATTTCTAAAAGCATCTTGTTTTGTAATGTTTTGAATCTCTTGAATTGCATTTACCCAACCAGATAAGTATATTCCACTCATTAGTTCTCAATCTAAGTTTAATAAGGTGTTGATCTGCCTTTGGAATCCAGTGGTTTTTCTTTTCATATCCAGGTAAAATTAAAATTTCTGTGGCATACAACCAAATTTGTGGGTTAAACACAATCAGAAAAGAAAATCCAGTTAAATTTATCAAATGAGATTTTCAGATCCTAGATCTTAAATGAAGCAAAAGCCTTTTCATCTTGATGCTGTAGCTTATTGGACATAGTCCTTATTTCTGGTCACCATCTTTTGTAATAACATATTTTTAAGTCCTCATTGGTTTTTGGTTTTAGATGAGGAAGGTCCTGTTTTATAAATCTTCTCCTTCAATACAACCTCCCCAACAATGATGCTTTGAAAAGCAGTAAAAAGTTTTCTTGAAGATGTTATTGCCAACTGCAAAGATAAACAGTCTTTTTCTCTGTTTGATAAATATTAAATATGCAAAATCTATAATA
Source organism: Indri indri (assembly GCA_004363605.1). NCBI lineage: Eukaryota > Metazoa > Chordata > Mammalia > Primates > Indriidae > Indri > Indri indri. The sequence continues at coordinate 47,103 of RJWJ010001075.1, forward strand.
TTTTAATGGGCATCTACTTTAAAGTAGTCATCTTGAGTTTTTACAATTCCCTTAAATTTTTGGCCCCTTATACTTGAGATAACAAAATGACTTAATTCCAGAGATTAGTTCACTCATAGTAGGTAGACAATTATATACAGAAAAACCAATAAAATTATTTTTCAACTTATAGTTGTAAGTATTATAGTATACTAAACTAAGAAAGCATGCCACATTTTATTTATTTTAGCATATTCAAATACTTTGTTTTGGTGTAAGTGTAGAATAAAGGTGAGGGGCAAAGAAAGAAAATAAGCATAACACCTAATATTCATAAAAATTAAAATAACACATTTTGGGTGATGTTTTCACAGGAAATCTTTTAAAGAAGTTGGTAGAATTTTTTTTTAAAAAGGAGCACTCTATTGGTTGTGTGGATTTATGTATAGGAGAACCAATAAAATTATTTTCAACTTTTATGGTTGTAAATTATTTTGATGCAGTCTACAAAACAGCTAAGATAGCATACCACATTTTATTTATTTTAGCATTTTCAAATAATTGTTTCAGCGTAAGTGTGGGGCAAAGATGGAAAAGAGACATAACACCTAATGTTGATAAACTTACACTTTTCAGATAATGGTTCATAGGAAACATTTTAAAGTTGGCAGAATTCAACAAAAAAGGGATGAACTGTATTAACTAATAAAATATGCCATACACATGTTTTCATATGGATTTATGCTATTTTCAGGTGCTATATATGTTAAATAATTTAAAAGCCATTGACGATCCTCTGTGTGTTTTCTGTCTTTTCGTATCTTTTACCAAGCATACATTTGAAATCGAAATAGTTTTAATATGAAGGGAGAAATCGTAGGTTGCCAGATTTAATAGCCATGTTTACATTGGCAGTGATTTTTCTTACCCATTTTCAAATAGTTCTGTAGAGTCTCACACAGAAGGCAATGTACTGTGATGGAAAAAGTAGGGGCTTTGTAATGAGATGAATCTAAGTTTGATTCCTGATTCTTCTATACTAAGTATACCTACCATCCAGTCAAAAAATATTTTTTGAGCACTTACCGTATACCAGGCATAGTGCTTAAGTTTAGTCGTGTTACTTAACTCTATGAGCTTCAGTTTCTTAACTTGGAAATCAAAATTCACAATACCTAGTTGGCAGGGTCATTATGAATATTAGTGAAATAATGTGTCAAAGTGCTTGGCACACATAGGCACTCAACAAACATTAGTTTCTTCTCCTCTCTCTCCCCCAGCCCACTAAATAACCATTTCAGTAATAGTATGTTACAGGGTGAAGTTAGCTAATTTCAGAATTCCAAATAGTCCTTCCTTTATTTGGTGTCAACAAATAGGAATACTGGACAACAGCTTACTTTTGTATAAATTATTCTGTTGGCTTCTTGCCTGCATATAGTTTCCTGCGATTATGTTTTTGCACGTGGATCTGAAACCACGGCGAGGCGTGAGTGGCACACAAGCCGCAGCGGCCCTTCCCGTCACCCAGTTGTCAGAGGCTGATGCGGATCCGGCTGCAGTAAATATGTGTGTTCAACCCTTTTGCAGCTTATAGACAACACATCCAAAACAGTTGAATATTTTTAATTTTAATAATAAACATGTTTATATTTTATGTGTTTCTTTTATACAAGCAATACGAACTCATTATAGAAAATTAGTTTTGAAAAAACAGGAAATTCGAAAGAACGGGGAAAATATTCATAGACACCATTAACATTTCATTGTATTCTTTCAGACTTTCTCTTAGCCATATATTTTTTGCTTATTTTCTCCTTTTAACATAGCTTCAAACTGTTTTATGTTTTATTCTTCACGTAATAAATATGGAAATATGTTGTTATAGGCAACTTTAGTGGCTATGTAATATCCCATTTCGTGTGTGTATCTTAACCTCTGTTAAGCTATTTTCATTTTTGCTGTTATGTGTATGTATATGCAGAACAGTACAATTCATACCTTAGTGCATTAAGATTTTTTTCTGATTTCAAAATTATTTCCATAGGATAGATTTCATAAAGTTAAATGTCATTAAAAGAATATGGACACTCTTAAAGCCTTCAATGCAGTTTGCCTCAAATTGCCTTTGCAAAACGATTGTATGCACCACCAAAAGTTAGTTGTGTATGTGTGACAATCCTCATGTTACAACACTCTCATGTTGGTTAGCCTTATTAAAAATACTTTTTGCTAAGTGTGAGGTTCAAAATATTATTATTATTTTAATTTGCATTATTCCATGTCTAGTAAAAACTCACTATATTCTTTTTCTTTAGAATATGTACTTCTCTGGAGCTCTGTGTTTCTATTCTTTGATTAATCCATTGAATCTCCTCATAAGTGGTGGGGATAGAGATAGGGAGAAGAAAAATCTCTATTTGAAAATAATTTTAACTATGACAAATATAAGGAAATTTTCAAAAGAGCAAGTAGGTATATAACTTCTTGCACAAAAATCAAATTAAGATGGGTCAAGGACTTAAATTGGCAGAACTTTAAAGCTTTTGAAAGAAAATAGAGAAATGCAAATTAAAACCACATGGCAAAATTTACAAGTCTGATAATAAGAATTGGTGAGGACAGGGAGCAATAAGAACTCTCATGAAATTACAGCAGGAGTATAAACTGGTACAGCCACCTTGGAAAATAACTTGTTATTTCCTAATAAATTTTAAGGTATGTAGTCCCTACAACCAAAAATTTCAGCCTGAAGAAATGTTTGTACAAATTATAAGAATAACATCTATTGGATGTCAGGGAGGGGGGAGGGGGGAAGAGGGGACGGGTATATGCATACACAAAGAGTGCAATGCACACCATCCAAGGGATGGACACGCTTGAAACTCGGACTTGGTGGGGAGGGGGGAGGCAAGGGCAACATATGTAACCTAAACATCTGTACTCCCATAATATGCTGAAATAAAAAAAAAGTTTGTACAAATATACTAGAGAAACCAATTATTAATATAAGAGTGCTCATGAAAGTGTTGTTTGTACCTGAAAAAAAAAAGCTGAAAACAACCCAACAAGCCATCAATAGAATGTATTAAATGAAGTATTTCTATATAGTGGAATATTATAAAGGCGTGAAAGTGATCTACACTAACTGGTATCAACGGGAACCAATCTCAAGTATAAGGTTAAGGATAAAAATCTAAGTATTCAAAGGGGGTATGTATGTATGTAATAGATATGCCATTTATATATAGCCTGAGCACAATATTTATAGGAGATACAATGTGGCAAAAACAATGAAAGCATAGGCATAATTAGTTCAAAACATAGGCTGGTGATCACTTCCAGGAGAGAATGCAATACAGGGGAGGCCCTGGGTGCTTCAATATTACTATTTCACTTTTTAACTTGGTGCTACATACCTGTGTTCATTTTATAATTCTTTAAAATGGACATATAATTTATAATGTTTAATTTATACTCTTCAAAGCATGGCTTTACACATCTGTGTTTCATAAAACCTCACATTCTCTTTAAGCAGCTCTGGGTGCTAAAACAGCATCAAGAGTTGTTCTGATGACTGAGATCCAGGTATTCAAACAAATTTTCAGATTGTAAATTTTATTTAGTTTCCATTTGTGCAATATATTACTTTGTTTTTATCAAATAGCGTATGTTGTGCTGTGCCTTTACCAAACAAAACAAACCAGAATATGATTATTTTGTTTTCTTATTTAAATTTTTTTCTATGACAGTAATTCATGTTAATTAAGGATAAGTTGGAAAATCCAGGATAATATATGAACTTTCAGGAGTAGTATACCTTCTTAAAATTTTTTGGATTGTGGTTCGTAGGATTTTGAAAAAAAGACAGTCACAAATTACATTGCAATTCACAGCAGTTACTTGATTTTTTTGTATAAGTCAAAATGTGCAATATTATGGGCTTTCTTCATAGCCTTAAAATAGCCTTCATATGATGAGAATTCTGTTTTTGCAACCCAGCTCATCAGCGTTTTTGATGGCCCTTGTATTTCAACACCCATATTGTATCATATACTGTGTAGGAAAAATACAAATTAGATATTTTAATTTTTTTAAAAATCAAGATTTTTATTACCCAGCTTTCAGCAGTACATTGATCAGAACTTCAAATTAGTCTCCCTGTTTCTCTTTAATTGGGTTAAATTACTATTTTTCATCTCTTCCTGTGGTTAACTACAAAGATTCAAAAAAATACAAAAATGTACCTATTTAGCACATGATCCAAAAGGGATTTTTTTTCGAAAAATATTTCTAACATAGGTTTTGGTAACATTCAATAAGAAAAACATTGCTTTTCTTTGAAATGAAATCAAGTATTAATATATGATATTTAATACCACTTTGTATACCCTGCAACTTTTAAAGTTTTTCTTTGTTGTATTCAACATACATTGTCTGCAAACTGTATGGATACAATACGCAAGAGTCTGTCCATATACTCCTTTTTCCTTTTTTTTTTTTTTTTTTTTTAAAAAAAAGGCAAGGTCTCACTCTGTTGCCCAGGCTGGAGTGTAGTGGCACAATCATAGCTCACTGTAACCTCCAACTTCTGGGCTGAAGGAATCCTCCTGCCTTAGCCTCCCAAGTAGCTGGGACTACAGGGACATGTTACCATGCCCTGCTAATATTTTTATTTTGTAGAGACATGGGGTCTTGCTATGTTGCCCAGGATGGTCTGGAACTCCTGGCCTCAAGCAATCTTCCCACTTCAGCTTCCCAAAGCACTGAGATTACAGGTGTAAGCCACCATGCCCAGCCAGTCCACGTACTCTTTAAAGGCACTCTCTATTCTCAAATATTCACTAGCTTAGAAGCTAGTGGGTGATAATCACTTTGTAATCTGTGCTGGGCACAGCAGGACACTTGAGCAGACCATTTCCTCTCAGACTGTTCAGAGGCTACTAGATTTGTATCTTAAAGGGAAGGTAGGAAGTAACCAAGTTTAATAAATGGGGGAGGCATCATTCCAGGGACCGAGAATGGCATGTGCAACAGCATAGGACCATTAAGGCACATAAGCACCATCGAGGAACTGCGTTTCAGTTCAGTGGAAGCATGTGAACACTGAGGAACATACATCAGCAGGAGAGGCAGAAGCAGATCAAGCGGCTAGCAGAGTGGAAAGGAAGATTTGGGCTCTGGAGTGGGAGGACAGTACAAGCCCTTACTCTCTAGCCAGTTAGCTCTCAGGATCCGCTCTTCATCCGTACATTGGCTATAATACCTACCTGACCGAATTATTAAGATCAAACAAGATATTCCCAGTGGAAAGGCATTAAGTGCAACATGTGTGATCCATCTTAGTACCACCTGAGATGTGGGTCATCTTTGAATTGGATATTAATAAAAAGCACTGAGATGTATTAACAATCTGAAAGAGCAAATAATAAGATCATTTATACTTGACTTTGAATTATGTTAAAGGAGCTTTTGCCCATAATGACTTCCTTATTATGCTTGCCTGAAATTAAAATTTATTTCTATCCTTTGAACACATAGACAATGGACTTTACATTTAAAAATTTCATCCAAGAGCTACATATAACTCAGATATAGATACCGAGATTATTCAGATGAAGCTGCAAAGCCATTTCATGGAATGTACTGGATTGAATTATACACAAGAACATAGTAATTCGCTTCCGTAGCACCTCGGCTACTGGAAAAGATAGAGCCTGTTCCCACAGCTTCATCAGAGACCTAAGGATACAAAGGGAATCATAAACATGAGAGTTGTTTCTTCAGGATGGTGTGGCAGGCACAAAAGTGCACCACCTCCTGGGATCTTCCCCTGAGAAAGAACTTGCTGTCCAGCTGTGGGGCGTGCAGCACCACCAGCCTCTGTCATGGCATTCTCACCCAGGTCACATTCTTCCTGGACAGTCCCTAGACAATGACTGAGCAAAGCAGGGTACTGCCCAATGCTGGACTCGTCCAGCAGACAACTTTTGCTTTGAAGCGGCTCTCTGAGTAAGCCCAGGCCTCGTCAGATGTCGTCTGCAGTGGGAGCTTCTCCCTGCTTGCTCCTCCTTTCACAGGTACCAGATCAGCCTCACGGCGTGAAGGTTCCCCCCACCCAATCCTGCTTCCCCTTCCTCTATCTTTAACAACGGTTACCCCTTCCTAATTTTACCCTTTCACCCATCCTAGTTTTCCGTGAATTTTCCTGGAAATTTACCACCCAGAAATGGTGCCACCAAGGCAATTATTAATTTTACAACCTTACTGGTATTTTCTGAGAGGACCCCTTCGAGGATATACAGCACAGTAGTTACTGTGAGAAGAGAGGACCAAATGCCTATGAGATGCTTACCCTGTCTCACAGTTCCAGACTCTAGTCAAATCTCAGAGTCCCTAGAATGAAGAAAAGTCCCTTGAGAACAGTAGAGGCTGAGTGTTCAGATCTTTAAGGCATAGTATGTAATACACTGAACATTTCTATGAAGAGTTAAACACTGAAATTTGGTCATAAAATAACTCTAGCCAATCCCAGTTATTTTAAGTGAACATTGGCTATATTAGACTCCTTTTATAATATCACAAGAAAGCAAAACAATCTTGATATGAACTCTAGCTCTTACATATTCCTCATACTTAATCAAATGATTCTCTATTATAAAGACTAAATGACTTAAAATATGTAGGAGGAAATGCCTACTAAAAAAGTTATAGTATGCGAAATGTTCATTCTATGTATACTTAGTGCCATCTGCTGGCTATGACATTATAACATTTGCCATGAAATTTGCATGAGTTTTAACAGAAAATGGGAGAAAGCAAGAGAATTCAACGATATGAACTACACTTTTAGTTGTGATGATCTCAGTGGATAGCACCCTTCCTAGCTCCTCCCTCCCTCCCCCACTCGTCTCTGCCATTGCTTGAGTCTGTCTCCCTCCGCCAGTGCTCTAGCAGGCTTTCTATGCTTTGTATCCTGCCTCCTCTCTGGGACCGTTGACCCTCCCAACATCACACCTTTCGCTGCAGTGATGATGAACTGTTTGAAATTTTCAGCAACTCTGTTTCCTGTCTGGGTTCACCCCTTTCCCTCAGCCTGCTAAGGTCTTACCTGTCTTCCCCTCCCCCTCATCCTGTCCTGACCCTCCCCTCTGTGGTCTGCTAATTCCACTTCACTTGTCACATGCTTTGATAGTTTAAAAATGATCTGTCTGCCTTTTTGAGCTCCTTATTGAGCTGTGAATTACTTAAATACAGGATTTGTGTCTTATTGGTTTCTGTTTTCCACCCAGCGCAGTGCCTGGCACATAGTAGGTGATCAGTAAATGTTGCACAGAGGAATAATGTGGAAAATACCTGGTTAAAACATAGGAAAATTTTAAAGGTAGGGTGATTGGTGATCCCTTCGGGTCACTTTTACTATTTACTCTTCCTACGATGTGTCTGAATTATCCCCCCAAAATAGATCCACATTTTCTGAATTCTTTTTAAAGTATCCAACACTATATTGGGTGCTCGGGGGATCAAGTTCAAAATATTAGTATATAAATTAAGACTGGGTTTGACTTCCTTCTCTACCATTTACTAGCTGGGCGATTAACATTAAAATTTTATCATCTGCAAAATGGAGATATTAAAGGTATCTCTTTCAAAAATGATGTTTTGAAGAAAAAAAATGAAGTAATACATGTAAAGCATGTAAGAGTAAGCACCAGGTAGCAGTTTGTTGTTGCTACCTTCGTTGTTATTGCTTGGATCCGGGAGCTGACTGTTTGAAGATCAGCACAGAGCAGTTGCTTACTGGGTGGTGTTTCTATTCTCTACTCAATAGTTTGTTTATTCTTTAGGGATTATCTGTCCCCTCTGGAGTTTACTAACGATATTTTATTATGCCAATTTGGGGGAGCTTTATGACTGTGCTGTTTCTCTATTAAGGGCTAATTTATATCTTTAATTTTTAAAAGCCATTATGCTAGAAACAGAAAATGCACACAGCCTGAAGGCATGAAGATGTGAATGAATGTAGGTTATACTGCAAAATAGCAGGGTTCTATAGTGCAGTGGTATCACATGGCTTTGAGTTTTGAAATAACTTTGCATTTACTAGGGTGGGCTTACCCTCCAGGTATAAAATAGAAAACTCAACAACCCCAGGCCTCCAGAGTCTTGCCTTCTAACTTCTTACCAGTGAAGGCAAAAAAAATCTAAAAAGGTAAATAACTGCTTCTCAATTGGAAATGAATCCAAATATCATCAAGGGAGTTGGTGTCCAGTGTACAAATTTTACCAATGTCATGACCTAGTCAGGATGGGAAAGGTGGTTGTTTCTGATTACTTTTAGAGGGAGTTTATAAATGTCTCTCTGAATTCCTGGTTTTTGTAGCAGATGATTTTACCTTGAGAGACAGAGATAGAAAGCAAAAAGGTAAACAGAAGCAAAGTTTGTGGCTTAGTTCTTTAATCTGTGGCACTATTGCTGTTTTTCTACCTCCTACTCTTGCTACCTGAAACAAGGTGAGGGGAGGAGTGGTGAATGAGAGAGGTATGTGGAGGAAAGGGAAGGGAGCGGTGGTCGGGTGGCTGTCTGGCCTGCCTCATGTCGCAGCGCCTCAGCAGAACCTCACCTTCATGTGATTGGGTAGAGCCGCGATGTGAACACTAATAGTAGAAAACTTGGGTTATGAGGCCACGATCTCAGATCACCCACCAGGCTGGGGTTCAATCCCGCTCCTCCCAGCACTTGCCATACTCTGCTCCCCGAATTGATCAGAGGGTCTACTCACCATAGCAGGGGATTTTCTCTGGGCGTTACTTTCTCACCACCTGAGAAAGAACAAATCCAAACTCCAGTTTCAGACAATGCTAAAATATCTAGTTATCATTTCATCTTAGATGGTTTATAATTAAAGAATTCACACACTCATATGAAATAATATTCTTTGTCAAATACCTTCATACGTTTAAATCTTCTGACACACACACACACACAAATTCATACTCATATTCAGTATGCCCACAGCCCTCCCACCCCCAAGCTAGAGCAAGGCCACCATATGGCGTCCCAGAGAGGTGAAAGAGGCCCTCAATAAGGAGACAATTTTTCCTTCAGAGCCAGTCTCTCCTGCAGGAAAACTCGTATAGCCACCACAGTGAAGGTAAGAAATCTAATGTTATCACAATTTTCTTAATTGCCTGAGACCATGGTGACATGAGAAGATAAGCATGAGAACTTAGCGAAAGTATGCAAAGACTTTACACAAAGTCACCTATGTTGTTCTTCAGATCAGAAACATAAGCAAGACTGAAATCTCTGCATCTCCGTTTAGGTCTCTACCATACCAGTCCAGGCTCCTGTTCCAGGATCCGCGGAGTTGAGTGCCTTTCGGTCTCCACTGCCTTCGGTTTCCTTGGAGGTACAAACCTGCCTTACTGGGAGAGCAGTTTGTTCGCGTGTCCAAGACCTAGCTCAACACCCAGCTTCTCGTAGGTACTTGGGAATGTTTTCCAAATGAATTTAGATATTGCAATTAGATATAGCAATTTAGATGTAGATTCCATGTGCATGGTTTCCATGGAGAACCACAACTGGACAAATAAGGGAAATCGCTAAGGTCTTGAAATTAAAAGAAAAAGTAACTAAAAATATTACAAATATTGCTTTGATGGAATCAGCTCCTTCACGACCGACATCTGTCTTTCTGCCTGCAGCTACTTCTCTCTTGCCTGCCCAGCAGAACACCTCTCTCATACAACTGACTGTAGCTTAGACAATCTCTAATGGCCTTTTGGCTCTAAAAAGCCCATCATCTGTGTATTCCTCCTGGGCATGGACACTTTTATTTCGGGCAGAGGGGGAAAAAAGCCCTTTAAAACAGAAGGAAAAATAGTCAAATCGACTGAACTTTTTTGGTTTATGTGGAAAACATGTGAACTATAGAGTTCTAGAGAAATCTATTTCCACGGGAAATTTTTAGAGGATGGATGAAATGATGAAAATATATATTGTTGAAAAACAGGAGTTAAAACTGATAACAAACAGACTGTATAGCACCATATACATCTTTAGAAAAGTAGGAAAGTTTCCATTCAATGCTTTTTCAAGATAGACCCTCCAGAACCTCAAGTTGATGGTTTTTAGTAACAAACTTAAAGCCTGAATACAATTCAGTTTAGCTCAGTTAAGTACTCTGTAAGCCCTCTTCAGTGGCTGGTGACAGAAAGAAGCAATGACAGAGGCAGTGGTGGAAACAAAGAAGAACTAGCCTAAAACCATGACACCACTGTCCCCTCTATCCTTGCAGCTCTAGCAGTGGCCGGATGCAGGAAATCATGGGTTTGGGATCAGTTCCACCGGGGTTGAAGCCCTCATTGTACCACTTAGCTGTGTGGTCTCGGGGAATTTAATATACATGAACATCCGTTTACTCATCTATAAATTGAGAACAATACTGCCTACCCACAGGCTGCTGTGGAGATTAAATGCTGTATGCATGCATTAGAGGCCAACTAAAATAAATGCTTAATAAATAGCTACTCTGTGGTAGCTGCAGCAGATAAATTTCTCCCGAGGGGATCCTCACTCCTTCCTCGTGCCTCTGATAATCCGAAAAATAGACATGATGGTGTGAAGGTAAAGGAACCAATTAGAATTCATGAGTAAAGGCATAAATAGATTGCAAAAATAAAGAGATGACATAGAGTTATCTTGGCAGGGAAATTTTAATGATAATTATTTTTACGAATATCATGGCAGTAGAAAATGTGATCAAGGCTACCTACCAATGAAGACAAAGAAGAAGGAATTTTGTTTCATCGGCCTTAAAATTTTAATACTTACAGGCAAATCCATTATGCCTTGATGTTTCCATCAGTAAAATGGAAATAATCATCACTAATCTTTCCTTTTTAATCAAGATTTGAAAGATCAGTCGCCTGACTCTCCTCCACCCCTATCGCCAGCCAGCTCTTGTCGATGCCTCCTATAATGCTTCTCGAATTGTCCTTTCCTTTCCCGCTCAGCATACAGCCCGTGGTCACCTCCCTTCCCCTGGTGAAAGGACAACAGAAGTAACTTCTTACCTTATACCCCTGTCTTCCAGCACTTATTCCCTTTGCATCACCCTTCTTCCCACCACAGGCTCATCTTCACAAACACCAGCTGTCGTACATCCAGGCCACTCTCCTACTCAGAACTCTCCGTGGCTTCCCACTCTTCCCAGGGCACATGTCTTCACCCGGCACTGAAGACATTCTACAACGGAGTCCCAGTCCCCCTTGCCCGTCTTGTCTCCCGTTGCTCACCTGCACAAACTAAATCAGGATATTCTTTGCTCAGTTTTCTGAGTGTGTCCTTATTTTGGCTCATACTATTACTTTCTCTCCATTTTCTCCAACCTCTCCACATGTCTCCAAAAATCCTACCCATATTTCAAGATCCAGCTTAAGTTTTCCCACTTTGAGCCTTTCTTGACCACTTAATGCAAACTCTTCCCTGAACCACTATGGTACTTCTTGGTCCACACACATTTTGCATTTTATTGCTGTATTTTATATTAACTTTATATGAGTTATCTTATCACTGGAAGTAAATACAGACACAAGGCCATGGTAGCTTCTCAATACTGACTACGCTTTTGTCCACTGGGGAGCCATTTCCATGCAAAGGAAGATGACAGCCACAATTGGCCAGAACACAGAGCACTGAAATGCAACACGGTCTACCCCCGGGGGATACCTATTATATTAGTTCCCTAGGGCTGTCGGAACACAGGACCACAGACTGGGTGATTTAAACAACAGAAATTTATTGTCTCAAAATTCTAGAGGCAAGAAGTCTGAGATTGAGGTGTCTGCAGGGTTGGCTTCATCCGAGGCCTCTCTCCCTGACTTACAGGTGGCCATTTTCTCCCTGTGTCTTCACGTGGTCTTTCCTCTGTGCCTGTGTCTTAATCTCTTCACATAAGGACGCCAGTCGTATTGGATTAGGACCCACCCCAAAGAACTCATTTTACCTTAATTAGCTCTTTAAACAGCCTACCTCCAAATAGTCACATTTGAGTTACTGAGGTTAGGGCTCCAAAATATGAATGAGGGGGAGGGGGACACAGTTCAGCGCTTAGCACCCGTCTAAGGGCATATGTTAGAAGAAGATCCTTTAGCAATGCACATGATAGGAATTCTTTTCTTTAAAACTTAGTTCGACTCAATCTCATGGAGAGCGAGAGTAGAATGATGGTTACCAGAGGCTGGGAAGGGTAGCAGGAAGGGGTGGATAAAGTGAGGATGGTTAATGGGTGCAAAAATATATTAATAGACAGTAAGATAGAATGAAAAATATATGATAGCACAACAAAGTGACTGCAATCAACAATAAGTTAGGGTATACTTTAAAATAACTAAAAGCGGAATTGGAATGTTCTAACATAAAGAAATGTTTAAAATGTCTGAGGTGTTCGATATCCCAATTACCCTGATTTGATTGAGTCACATTGTATGTCTGTAGCAAAACATCACATGTACCCTAAAAGATATACAACTATTATGTATCCATAATAATCGAAGATAAAAAATTTTTAAAAACCAAAATACTTAGTTTGATCATTTTATAATAAATAAAAATGGTCCGGAAATAGAGAATGCCATCCAGCTTAGACCTGCGTGGGGCATTCATGACATGAGGCGTGCAGAGGAAAGATGAGCAATCCATATGTAAAAAGGGCCCACCCTCTCCTTTAATGGGAGGGGAAATGAACGTATAATCCTTGTAGTTGTTGCAAATACTATTGCTCAAGTTAATGCTGAAATGAAATTAGTATACTTCTTTTTCTACAATGTGTGTCCGATCATTCTTAACTATACTTTTATTATAAAAGAGCCTTTTGCTGTTGTAGATTGATAACTCCATCCCTAACGCAGTCTTGATTCTAGTGCCCAGGTAAGGAGTCTTCCTCTTAAGATTTACTGGAAGGGCCATCTCTGTCTAATCTCTGTCTGATGCCTCCTGTGGCACTTCCGCTACTGGCCCTTCCATCCCACAGAGGAGACGTGAACTAAATCAGATCCAAAGACAATAAATACCTTATTATTGGCTACATCCACAAAATAATTTACTATAGATTTAATATTGTGACTATCTCTTCTGATCCAAAGAGATCATCAGTTGAGAAAAACAGAACAATCTATTTCTAAGTGTCTAACTCTAAACCATTCATTCTACTGTTTTAGTAGAAGACCTACATAACCATCAATATCCAGTCATTTCCTGAATAACATAATTTACTTTGGAGTGAAGCTGTCCTTGATTAATTTATATTGCACAATTTTGCTTTCTCACATGAATAACATAGGGGCTCAGGAAGTAGGAGGACAGTAAGGCAGAGAAAAACCATGACAAGTAATTCAGGAAGGACCAGTAATCCATGGCTGACCACCAAGTTCAAGTGAATGCATAGAATAAATCTGAGTGAGAGTCAGGCCCAAAACTGATTCTTTTAGCCATGGACTCAGCGATGTGTGATCAAAGAAGGGTATGTATGAAGAGCTCTGGAAACCAGGCCAACAGTCATGCAAAAAATGGATAGGCAGATACTACTTAAAAAGAATGAAAAATAGAAGCCATCATGTATAGGCTTACCGTGTGCTAGGCTGTTTATATGTTATGCAATTTAATCTTTAGAACATTGTAAAGCTGTTTTACAGATGAGAAATCACTTTCAGAGATGGCAAGTGCCTTTCCTAAGATCCTACAACTAGAAAGGGGCAAGGCTTGCAGTTAGATTTGGGCCTGTCTGATCCACTGATACAATCAAACAAAACCCAAAGTGCCCTGGATGGAAGTCATTAATTTAAGGGGAGACAGAACTGGATGTCTAGAAAGTAAGGGACCCAGGAGTTGTCATTTTATATATTTGGGGCCAGGTGGTGCAGGACATGAAGGACAAAGAATAGCTGGCTGAGAATAAAAGTACTCTCAATCCTGCAAGGGAAAAGTAAGACAGAAACCCTGTAGTTAAAGAACTTGGTTCCAAAGGTCTTCTCAAAATTGTAAGTAAATTACCCAGATCTTCTCAGCCCAAACCTTCTCAGGCTTGGGGCTGAACCTCGGGCGGTGGGAGTGGGGTGGCCAGTGTCCACAGAGGGGAAGGGAAGCAGGCAGACAGGTCATTTATTAAACCCAGGAGCTCCCAGCTCCCAGCAGGAGCCTGTTCTTTCTGCTCCCACAGTAAGAAGCTAGTTAGTGGGGAGGGGCAGAGATGTTCATTGAGTCCTACAGCTGACTGCCCCAGGGTGGTGTCAGCTGGAAGATGAGAGGATGCTGCTTGCTCTGGCTGTGGTGACCCTGCTGGATCTGCTCATGCCCAGGACTTGCACTGGGCAGAAGTCTGGGGCACATGCTCTTGAAGCATTTCCCGTTGTCTTGTTCACTAGCACCCATTTGCTAGAATGTAAAATTGTCTGGAGGAAATCAGAATCCCATCTGAGGCAAATTTGTGACCGTGTGAGGTGTGTGTGAGACTCTGGGAGGCTCCTAAGGGCCTTGGAGCTTCTCCAGGTGACACGATGAATGGAGCCTGCACCCGGAGGAGGCCAGTGCTCAGTTTAGAACACACAGGTGAATGACTGATGGGATGTCTTGCTGAAACCTCTCAGATGCATTGCGCCGAGTTCCCCAAGTATGTAAAAGCCTTGGAAAATAACATGAAATTGCCTTGAGTGCACTCATACACCGGCTGAATGTAAATGCCTCCCCCCCCCCCCCCACCCCCTTTAAACTAAAGGCATTTTTAAGTCTTTTGCTCCACAATAGGATGAAAATGACACGAGGCGAGGTGGGAGCACAGTGGTGTCAGCGGAGCGTGGCTCAGCTAGGCATTTGGTGTTAAAGCAGTCAGAGACAAAGTCAGAAAGCCTATTCTAAAATAACGTCTTAATGCAAAAGGAAAAATGAGCGCTGTGTTAAGTATATATTGGGCTGTCTACTGTGCAGCAGAGGGAAATTGAGATCACTACTGCCGCTCTGCATCTGGATGGACTCAGATTCCTCATTTTAGTTTCTTTGTGGTGGTTAATAATTTGAGGTTGAGTAGAAAGACACCTGACCTCCCCCTGCCTTAGGCTGCCTGTGTCTGAGAGAGAAGGCTCCGTGTGACCACTCGGACCAGCTCCGCGACACGCATGTGTGCAGTGTCGACCCTTTCAGGCATGAGAGGGCTGTGATCGCAAGGTAGTTCTCAGAGGATGTGGTGTATCTTTATCACACATGTTTAACAAAACAAGAAAAATGCTATCCCTCATGCCAAGAATCTGAAAGTCAATTTTAATGCAAGACCAATTTCTAAAAAAACAAAAGTCACATTCCTGCTATGGGCCAGAAAGTGTGCTTGGAGCTCAGAAGGCAAAGATAAATTCTGTGTCCTCAAGGAACCCCAAGGTGGAGACAGACACAGAAACCAGCAATTACACTGAGCATTACAGGTAATGGTGGCAGTAGCAGCAAGATCTGTTTCCAGAGTGAACATAAAAATGGGACACTGGATCAATATGATTTCTGGGAAGTTGGAGCTACCAATATGCAAATGAGTCCCAAGCAGACTAACAGAAAGGATTTATTTAACAAAGCCTTCACCACCTCTCTGGGCGAAAACAGACATCAGATTCCCACAATGTCTCCAAAATTCCAACTCTCCAGGATTCTTACAAGCCTTCCTAAAGAGGACATGATAGGGAGACGTGAGTTGTACATAGAATATTACTAAGACTGTCATCACTGGCTAAGATAAAGTAGGCCCTCTACAACCTGTCTCTCTCATAGATTATAGCTAAAAACAAATACAAAAAGCAACTATTAAGGACTCTGAAAAGAAACGCTAGAAGGCAGGTAGGAGAGGAAAGTCAAAACATGAAGAAAAAACAGTATGGGATGAGTATCCTGAGTTCTTCTTTCATCTCATTGCTTTGACCTGAAAGTGGCCCTAGTTTAGAACTGTGCAGTAGGCACAGACATCAAAACACTAGGAGAAACCTCCTTTGTTTAACCAGAGCAGGAAAAGGGACATTTGTGAGCTGAGAAGTGTAGGATAAATTCCTTTTTTTTTTCCTTTTTCCCCCTCTTTTTTCTCCTACCTCTAACCCAGGAATAGCCCCAGTCTGGAGCTTCACAGCAGCAGTTGTGGCATGAGCACCTAGAACAGAGGGAGAAAAACCCTACCTCTCTGGTCAGGATCTTACAAAAGGGTTCCCTATGATCCCAAGTAAATGGGAGAAATCCTTGCCTTTGTTTCCTCTTCCTTTTTTTTTTCGTTTTCCACCACTTCACTCTGAAAGTAGCTCAGTCACATGGAATTGGATAACAGAGTGGTTGGTATAAGGTTTGAAAAGGAACTCATCTTTCTGGCCAGAGGAACCAGGCACAGGTGCCCTTTGGAGCTGGAGAGTGTGAGGGAAATCCTAGAGGGAAGAAGGAGAGAAGGAGATACTCTAATTCCGTGTACAAACCAAAACTAGTTCTGGGCTAGCAACCAAGCTGTACATGCATTAAATAGACCCAAAGCAACGTGAAGCCCCCACTGTGAGAGCTGATCTGGTATTGAAACCACTCTTCCCCAGAGCTTGTTGTCTGTACTTAACTAGGTTGATTAGCTACTGAAACAACAACAAGAAAGCTAACATTCTCCAGAGGATTTTAACAGGACTCAGAGTCTCACAACATAATCTCAAATTGTCTACGATACAA
This sequence comes from Indri indri, assembly GCA_004363605.1. Taxonomy (NCBI): domain Eukaryota; kingdom Metazoa; phylum Chordata; class Mammalia; order Primates; family Indriidae; genus Indri; species Indri indri. Next base: position 63,814 of record RJWJ010001075.1, read on the forward strand.
CACACAAATTACTTGACATACAAAGAAGCAGGACAATGTGACCAGTTCTCAAGAGCAAAACCATCAACAGGTGCCCAACGGCAAAGGGTACATTCTCTTCAAGTGCCCATAAAGGCGACATTCTGGGCCATTTGATAAACCTTAAGAATGTTTAGATAATTGAAAGCATACTAAATATGTTGACAATAATAAGTATGTATGACCATAATACTTAAATTAAAGAAAAAAAGAAAAAAATGAAAGGATATCTAGAAAATAACCAAACATTTGGAAGTTAAACAACATAATTCTAAATGGCCTATTGGTCAAATAAGTTTCAAGGGAGATAAGAAAATATGTTTAAATAAATAATAATAAAATACTACAAATAAAAAATTGTAGAAGTGCTTAGAGAGAAGAAAATTATAGCACTAAATGCTCATATTAGAAAAGAAAGTCTCAAATCAATAATCTAAGCTTCTCCATTAAGAAACTAGAAAAATAGAACAAAATAAACACAAAGCAAGTAGAAGGAAGAAGTTAATAAAAATAAGAGCAAAAATCAATGAATGTAAAAGCGGAAAAGCAATAGAGAAAGCCAATGAAAATATCAATAAAATGCATAAATCTCTAGCTAAACTAACACAGAGAGGGAGAAAGAGAGAAAGAGACAGGGAGAGAGAGGACAAAAACTACCAGTATCAGGAATGAAAAAGTGGATCTCACTACAGAACCGCAAAATAAATGATTCTATTCTTATAATGAAAACTGAGAAGAAATGGACCAATTCCTTGAAAGATACAAACTAACAAAACTCAGTGAAGAAACATTAGTTACCTTATTTATCTCGTATCTATCAAAGAAATTGAATTTATAGTTAAAATATTTCAAAAAAGAAAACTCCACATCCAGATGGTTTCACTGGGCAAGTCTCCCAAACATTTAAGGAAGAAATAACAAATCTACATAATCTTTTCTAAAAAAATAGAAAAGAAGGAAACACTTTATAACTCATTTTATTAGACTAGAATTATACTGACACCAAAACCAGACCAACGGCCCTCATGAACACTGATAAAAAAATTCTAAAGAAAATTTTAGCAAATCTAATCCAACAATATTTAAAAAGGATAATACACCATGACTGGGTGGGGTTTATCTTGGAAATGCAAGACTGGTTCAGCATTTGAAAATCAATCAAGGTAATTAATCATATTAATAGGTTAAGGAAGAAAAACCATGACTGTCTCAATAGACACAGAAAACACATTTAAAATTTTTACTATCTAGTCATAATAAAAATTCTCAGCAAACTAATGATACAAGGAAACTTTCTTAACTGATAAAGGGCATCTAGAAAAAATGTGCTGTTAACTTCATACTTAATGAATTCTTTCCCTCTAACATAAGAAACAAGGCAAGGATTTTTGTTCTTAACACTTTTATACAACATGGTACTGGAAGGCTGAGCCAGTGCAATAAGGCAAGAAAAAGAAATAAATGGCATGCAGATTGGAAAGAAAAAAATAGAACTTTCTTTGTTTAGACAAAATGACTGTGTAGAAAATCCCAAGGAATCTACAAAGGCTCCTAAAACTGATAATTGGCTAAAAATGTCAATATATGAGAATTAGTGTTATTTGTATATACTACCAATAAATAATTTATATTGAAATTTTACAAGTATGCCATTTATAATAGCACCATAAAATAAAATATTAACATTAAATATAATATTAGCAGGATCTGTATGCTAAAAGCTATAAACCCTGATCTTAAAAAAAATTCCAAAGAAGGCCTAAATAAATGGAGAGATACACTGTGTTCATGGAAACAACATGGTGTCAATTCTCCTTAAATTTATCTATAGGTTCAATGCAATTATAATCAAAATTCCAGCAGATTTTTTTGTACATATTGACAAGCTGATTCTGAAGTATATAGGGAAAAGCAAAGGAACTAGAATAGCAAACAAGTTTTAAAAAGAGCAAAGTTGGAAAACGCACATCACTTGATTACAAGTTAGAGTGATTAAGACAGTATGATGTTGGCAAAAGGATAAACACATAAGTCAATCAAACAAAACAGTCTAGAAATACACCTATACAAATATGGTCAATTGAATTTTGAAAAAGATGCAAGGATAATTCAGTGGAGAAAGAATAGTCTTTTCAACAAAATTAACTCAAATGAATCATAGGGCTAAGTATAAAGTGTAAAACTATACATTTTTAGAAGAAAATATCGGAGAAAATTATTGCAGCACTGAATTAGGCAAAAGATTCTTATATATGACACCAAAAACATAATACATATAAAAATTGATAAATTGGACTCCATCGAAAATTAAGAATTTACTGTGCAAATGACATTGTCAAAAGAATGCAAAGAAAAGCCACAGACAAGGAAAAATACATCTGCAAATCACATCTATGACAAAAGGCTTGTATCCAGAATATATAAAGAACTCTAAAATGCAACAATAAAAAAGGAAATTTTAAAAAGGGTTAAAGATTCAGACAGACACTTCAACTAAAATACATATGTGTGGCAAATAAGCACATGAAAAGACAGTCACCATCACTGGTCATTAGGGAAATAGAAATTAAAACCATAATGCGATACCACTACGCACTTATTATGAAGACTAAAGCTTAAATAAAATATGACAAAACAAAGTGCTAGTGAGGATTCTGGGCCACTGGAGCATTTTGAATAAGTTTGGCAGTTTCTTGTAAACTTAAATATACACTTACTATATGATCCAGCAATCTCACTTTAAGGTATTTATCCAAAAAAATAAAATGAAAACTTATGTTCCCATAAAACCATTATGCAAATGTAATATAGCAGCTTTATCCATAATCATCCAAAATTGGAAACAACTTATATGTCCTTTAGTGAACAGATAAACAATGAATAAGCAAATTCAGCCAGAAAAAAGGAAGAAAATGTTGATACATGCAACATAGAAGAATTTCAAATTCATTATGCTAAATTTAAAAAGCTAGGCTCAAAAAACTACATATGGTAATGCATTTATGTGCCACCCTGGAAAAGGCAAAAGTGTAGCAAAGAAGAACAGATCAGTGGTTGCCAGGAGCTTGGAGTAGGAGAAGCTGCCCCAAATGGGGCAGTTAGGGGGAAAACTTTGGGTTAACTTGATTGTAGTGGTGGTAACACAATTGTATACATTTGGAAAAATCATGCAACTATACACCAAAATCAGTGATTATCTTATGTAAATTAAAAATTAAAAAATTAAAAGAAAAGAAACATACTCATCAAAAAATAGTTGGGGTTTTTAGTGTTTCTTATTTGTAAGTTTTTTTTAAGTATGTTGCCTCATTCCATCCCCATAACAAATCTATGAAATAAGTACTTTTTAAAAATGTCAATAGATTTAGGGAATACACATGTTTTTTTTGTAACATGGATAAACAAATCTATTGAAATCCTTGTGAAGTCAGGGCTTTTAATGTACCCATCACCTGTATAGTGTGCATTACACCTGACAGGTAGTTTTTGATCCCTCATCCCCTTCCCACCCTCCCCCTCCCTCCTCCCTCCTTAGTCTCCAACATTCATTCTGACACTCTGTATGACCAGGTATACCCATCGTTTAGCTCCCACTTATAAGTGAGTACATGCTGTATTTGTTTTCCCATTCCTGAGATATTAATACTTCACCTAGGATAGTGGTTTCCAGTTCATCCAAGTTGTTGCAAAAGACATTATTTCGTTCTTTTTATGGCAGAGTAGTACTCCATGGTGTGTGTGTGTGTGTGTGTGTGTGTGTGTGTGTGTGTGTGTATAATATATATACACACACCACATTTTCTTTATCCACTCATCAGTTGATGGCCACTTACGTTGATTTCATATCTTTGCAAATCCCCGCGTTACAGATGAAGAAACCCAGTTTTAGAGTTGAGAAACATTTATTGTCTTATAGTTAACAAGTGACAAAGCAGCACTGTGAAGCAAGATTTGTCTGACTACAGGGTCTGAGTTTTTCTCCCGCACAATGATCAATTGAATGGATCCACACAAACAACATGTAAACACACCACACAATACACAACTCACACGCATGTACGTGGTCTTGGAAATTGAGTGATATACAAATATAAGATCATATTATTTTTATCATTGTCCTCATTATTATATATATATCCTACCAGAGGTACAGTTGTCTCATTCATTCATTCAGTCATTCATCCATGTCCTCATTTATTCCCTCATTTCCTCAGCTTGGTTTATGCTGGCGCTATTCCGGACTCCGGGGATGCTGCAGGCAACCACAGACACCACTCCTGACAGTTAGTGAACAATAAATAAGAAAATCTGAGCGGGGATATATGGTAGTGATAAGAGCTCTGAAGAAAAACTCAAGTGAGCTGAGAAGACTTAGCAAGAGAAGGAGCTATTTTAGAGACAGCCACCCGGGTAGGGCCCTCTGAGAAGGGGACATTGAAGTGGAGAACAGACCAAAGCGAGGGAGGGAGCTCTGGCAAGGTCTGGAAGAGGGTTTTCCAAGCGGTGGGAATTACCAGGATGAGCCCCTGAGGCAGGAGTCTCTTGGCTGCTTGAGGTTCAGCAAGCGGCTGGGGTGAGCTGGTAGGGCCAAGAGCCGGGCAGTGAGGGAAGCCTCAGAACTTTCCTACTTCTGGTGTATACTTATCACTGTTCTTTAATTCTCCTGTGTTGATGTATCTTCCCGGTTAATTGCAAATTATTTACAGGACTATGCCTCGTATTTTTGCATGCAATCTCACTCTGTACCTGGCACTTCACTGGGCACCGAGTGGATTCTGAATAAAAACATGATGGCTGGTGCGTGGTGTCTACACACATTCCCCAGTGGTTCCACCCAGGGGAGGCAGCTATAAACAGTCAATAAACAGGATGCCAGGAGAGTGGGAATTTCCAGCAGTTCTTTGTATTGTGGCCTTTGAGATCAATAGGAGTTCTGCTGAGGGTGAGGTTCTGGCATAGGTCATCACTATGAGTCTATTATTGTGGCTTTTAGGGGAAATGGGCAGGGATTGATCAGGTGCTTCCTCTGGGCTACTGCTCCCTGGGAGCACACCCACCTGAGAAGGTCCAGGGATGGCAAGGCAGGCCACTGGGGGTCCCATGCCCTTGGGGATCTAGGCCCCTTGGAGAAACCGGGGGAGATTATCAGGACTTTAGACCTCAGGATAAGGAGACACTCTCAAAGAGGGACTAGGGGCAGTTACTGCCGCCCCGCAGAAAGGCGCCAGAGTACCGCATGGGCAAAGCCAGGCTGGGTCCTGGCCAGCTTAGCGGCAATGTGGGAGGAGCGTGCTGGTCAGAGGGTGCAGCGTGCAGTCACCAGCAGCCTAGCTCCTGAGAGACTTCGTGTGACTGTCTTGACACAGTGAGGTGTGATGATAACAGCAAAGATCCCCTTAAGGAACAGAGAGACGGCAAGTCTCCGGGAAGTGTGGACTTTTGGTTCAGCCAGACTTGGGTTGGAGGCCTGGCTCCTGCCTAGGGCAGAGTAGGCTCCTGTCACCCCCCCATGGAAGGGGAATCCATGTACAGGGGTGAGAGCGACGGCTAGACACAATGCCAGCATATGGTCAATGCTTACCATATACTGGTTTCTTTGCATTCAGCTTAGAGGCCAGGCTATCCAAGGTCATTTGCCAAAATTGTCACTCTGGGCCAGAAAGAGCTGTGTGCTGGCAATGGCAGCAGAGAGTTGCCAGTAGGTGCCAGGCAGAACCTGTGGTGGCTACAGTGGCCAGTCCTTTGAGGGGACAGAGACACAGGAAGCGTTGCTCCTGTGGAACAGCACCGTGGCAGGCCGCTGAGGCTCAGACCAGCAGGTGGAGGGCCGGTGGCACAGGCGGAAGAGGCACCAGGAAGAGGACTAAGGCTGGGCCCACTACGGGGCTGGCTATTTGCAGGGAACTGAACAGACCTCCAGGGGAGAACCGCTGCCAAGAGGAGAGCTGCCAGGGCAGTACGCTGGACCCGGTAACAGGCTTCACTGCCGAAGAGGGTGGAGATTCCGAGTTCAGTGTGAAAGCAGTCACTCACCCCTGTCCCCAGGCTGGCTCCTTTCCTAGAGAGAAAAAAAGACTAGATTTTTAAAAATAATAACTCTGTCAGTAAGTTCCATCACAGGAAGTTTCAAGGAGCCCTACTTGGCCCCTCTCCAACAGCCAGTAACACAAAGAGTGGCCGCGCACAGGCCTTGGCACAGATTGATCTCGGGATATCAGAGCAGACGGCTGCAGCCGCACACAGGCCATAACCACCATCAGGGAGTCGCCATGCCAGGCTGAGCCGGGGTGAGTTCCTGCACCCTACAGAGCTGTGACAGCCGGTGATGAGCCCTCTGATGACAGGTGGGGCACAGGCAGGACTGCGTGGCACGAGCTTGCTCTTACGCACCTGTGAGACGCCCTCCGGTGAGTCCTGGAGCTTGCAGGTGGAGGCGGTGTGAGGCCCGTGGTTGCCAGCGGGGCCAGGCAGTCCGTGAGACTGAACTGGTCCTGTTAACCTGACCTCATTCGTATCCTCGGCGTGGAGAGGCCTCAGGAAGATAAGGTGAGAGCAGCAAAGGTCCGTAATAACCATTTATTGAGCACCTCTCAGGGGTCAGGCGCTATGCTAATATTCTAAATACATTATTTACTCCTATCCCAACCCCGAAACAAGAACATCTGAGACAGGAGGAAACCGAGGCTCAGTGCATAACCACAGGGACAGTGTAGGGGAGAGGTGTGGAAAGGCACAGGGATGGGACCAAAATGTGCACAGTAGAACGAGTCCCCACCAGGGGCCCTCTCCATCTGGCTCTGCTCCCCTGCACACAGGATGATCCTCCAGAGCCAGGAGGAAGATGGGCATTTCCCGGCACTCTGCTTTCTCACCTGGTGTCTCCTCTGGGGGTCTGGGGGTTAGCCAGAGGGGCCATGGCATGCTGTGGAAATAGAATGGAAGTTGGAGGAAGGTCATAACCATAGGTTATCCAGAAAGGGCAGGAGGAGGGCGAAACAGCAAAGGCCTGAGGCACTACAGCGCTGGGGAATGCTTCACCGTGTAACAGCATGTCCGGGTTTCCGTGACATTGGTGCAAGCAGAAAGCGATTTTCAGCTCACACTCAATCTGGAAGTTTCTCTCCCTATCAAAAAGCAGGATGCCAGAGAGCCTAACTGGAGTCTTGTGACCTCCAGTGCCCCGCTCGGACCTAGCAGGGAGCAGGCAGGGACCACCCCACAGTCACGCATCTGTCAGAGGATTGCCACCGCGTTCCATGGGCTGCGTTAATTGGCGATTTAAATAAACAGGTTCCACCATCTGGGGTGGGAGGGTCAGGCTAAAACAAAGTCAGTCAAGCTTTTAGTTTGGTGTGCTTCATGTTGCTTCTACCCAAGCACTTTCCAGAGCCTTTGACATGCTAAAATGAACTGCGAATCACCAGGAGTGGAGACGCAGCCTGTTCTGAACTTATCTGAAAAATAGACATCTCTCTTTGGAAACGCTTATTAACATCTTGGTGAATTGGTGTTCTGTGAAAGATGATTTAGGAAAATCTGCTTTATGCATGGCTCTGCCTGCTTCACGATTGCTTACTGCCTAATTTGATGCGATAGTATCTTTTTTTAAACCAAAAACAAAATAATAACCCAGGTTAAACCATTTGGGCAGCTTCTCCTTACTCCCAACACACATATTCTTCTCCTCCCTTCTCTCTTCCTCCCTCCTCCTCCTCACCCCCCTCCTCCTCCTCTCTCTTCTCCCATCCCTTTCCCTCTCTTCTTCTTCCTCTGACTGTACAGGAATACCTCGAATAAAGGAAACCTACAACACAAAGATATAAATTTGGCAATGATTATTTAATTGATCTTTGATTTCATGACAGGCAAAAATAAGCTGGCTCTCTTTTTTTTTTCTGGAAAAAAAAGGATATTTAATAAAATCAATACTTGGTAAATATTTTTTGGCTTAATTTATGAAACATATGGATGTTATATGAAAATGCATTACCTATACCTCAGGAATGAAAATGGCAATCTGTGTTCACCCGGAACACAATGCCTTGGCACAGTCTGGGCGCCCTTCGCCTGGCGGTCTGTGTATTTGGCGCCCCCTGCAGCACAGTCTCAGGATGCTCAGGGGCCACTCAGCAGCCCTGAGCTCACTACATATGAGCGACAATAATTTTTATGTATTTTATGTTTTTTTTATCAATCTCTTTGGAGGAAGCAGATGAAAATTTAGAATTTTAACAGGTAACATTTACCTTAGGCCAGAAGCTAGCTAAAAAGATCAGCTGGCACCCAGAACACATATCTTTCCTGAAGATCCAACCGAATTTGAGGCTAGGCACTGGGTGTAATTCATCAGAACCAAGCAACACTCTGCAGGCAGGTTGTATGGCACCAACCTAGCTTTGCAATACTAGGCTATCAACTCATCAGAGCAGGACCGATGAGAGAGCCAAGGTTGGCAGCAGGCTTGGTACCACCTCCTGGTATCAGAGCCACCTGCACACAGCATGGGGCAGACGACTGGCTAGACTGCCCTGATGCCAGTTCCTTTTGGAAGCCAGCAGTGGTGGGTCTCATCCATCCTGGCCACCCCCAGCGAGGAAGAGCTGCCATGGAGATGAAGGTGGAAGGAGGAGGCCTAGACTGGTAGAGGGCTTGGGCTGTACCTTAACCTGCCCTGGTCCCCAAGGTCTAACAGAGTTGTCTGGTTAATACTGCATTGACTGGAATGAATTGATTCGAGCCCCAGCTCCACCAGGAAATTCCTGAGTGATCTTGGAAAGTTACTTCTCTTAAAGAGTGCAGCACAAGAAACCACTCCAAATTTAGTGGTATAAAACAATAGCAAGCATTTATTGTTATTTTCTTTCACTGCTTTGGGGTTGACTGGGCTCAGCTAGGCAGTTTTTGGTCCTCATGCAGTGACAGTCAGGCAATGGCTGGGATTAGAGTTCTTGAAGGCCTTTCCATTCCTATTGTTTGGTGCCTGGCCCGGGAAAACCTAAATAGCTGGGGCTGGATTATCTGGGGCTCCTCAGGCACCTCTCCCTATCATGGTGCAGTCCCCGCATGTGGCCTCTCCAGCATGGTGGCTTCAGGGTAGCAGGACTTCTTCCATGAAGGCCCAGGCTCCAAAGGCGCTTATCCCAGGAGAGAGGCAAGTAGAAGTCAACTGCACTTTGCAATCCAGCCTTACAAGTCACACAGGGTCACTTCCACCATATTATATTCATGGAGAGAGTCAGAAGTGCTGCACATGTTCCAAGGGAGGGGATATAGGTCCCTCTGCTTGATGGGAAGAGTGTCAAAGAATTTACAGACATGCTTTGAAACTTCCACAGAGCTTCAGTTTCTTGTATGTTAAATGGGGCCAATAATACCTCCTGGGCTCGATTTTTTTGGAGGGATGGGAGGATAAATGGGACTAATGCAAATGAACTCATGTGAACATTAAGGTGCTGTCCACACAAAAGAGATGAACAATTAGAAAAAGCTGTCTGGCATTACTAATTCTCAATTACATTACAATTACTAATTCTGGATTACATTATATCTTTCAGAGGCTGAAAAACCGTTCTCTTATTGGTAAAGAGAACTTCAATAAATAAATTACCTGCATTGTAAAAGTATAATTCCCCCCGTGAGCTCAACAATAAAGCCATTTTAAATGAAAGAGAAATATAGCCTGTAAGCATTTTTGCTTTTCCCTGAATTTGCTCTTGATCAAGTACAGTTGCCCACCATTGTTATACATCTTGTATACATTGTTACACTCAGTGGCAAAGCTTGATGTCTTGCAAATGCTGATGCATAGGAAAGTTTACAGTGGGAAGAATTTAAGAACAAAAATGAGTTGTCATTGGCCTATTCATCATCACATACAATTGACATCTTTACTCTATTTATATATTCATAAATAAGATAGGTAAAAATTGGTTCTGTATCCACTTCAATTGTCATACCAATAACAACTAATTGCACTCATTTATTAGTTAGAACTCTTGGTTGCAAAGAAAAACACCCAATGTGAGTAAGTGTAAACAGAAAAGAGAAATGAAGGGCGCCTCAAGCCCTGGAGTGTTGGAGTGTGGCTGGGCCTTGAGAGGGTCTGGATCCAACAGCTGGTGGGAAACTAACCTCTCTCAGTCTTTCTTTTTTCCGCCCCCCTTCTCCTGCTTCTCACTGCGTCTGCTGCATTCTACTCTTTGTGCGGACTGACTATTTCTTACTTCTCAGCTGACATGACAAGCATGGTGTTGAGTCTTTTATTCACCTGGTTTGCCCAGACTAAATTAGACCTCTCAGTAACAGGCCCAAATTCCTTGGACAGACAATGTCCTTGGCCCCCGCAGGAGTCCATATCCATTCAGGGTCAAGTCACATAATACAACTCTGCGGCAGTCTCCTGGGCATAGAGGAGGAAAGGGTGGGGAGGGTGTAAGGGATGGAGGGAGAGCCATTCCACAGGGTGGCTGCTACAACCTCCTTACACATTGTTCTGCTCTACTAGACTTAAGGGCAGGACTCTGTTTTGTTCATCTTTATCCTTAATAGCAAGCCCACTGCTCGACCCATAGTAAATACTCAATGTATGCTGGATTTATGAACGGAAGTTTTTACAGTCACATTTCTTAAATAGCAAAACCACCTAGAGCTCTGGTGTACTTTAAGAATCTTGCGATAATCAGCACACTAAATGGGGTTGTCTCTTTTAAGTCCATCTTGATAATTTGAAATGTAACCAAAAGGCACATGTTGATGTTTCAAAACAAACTTCTTCAATATAATTTCTTCTTTTTAATGAAATATCACAACATGCATTTTAGTTGGGATTGGAATGGAAAAAAAGAATGCATAATGATTAAGGGAAGTTTGTAGACACAGTATTTAGAGATACAGATATGTATTAGGCTTATAAACAAATACTGCTAATACGGATTGAATACAAGTATCTGTGTCTTAGTGTCTGTGACCCAGAGACACACTAAGGCTCATGAAAAGTCTATTCATTTGAAATGAAAAAGAAAATGATTTGGGGGTGGATTGTTGGAAGAACGTTGAAGATAGGAGGAAAATATGCAGTGAAAAATCTAGCAATCAGAGCTCACCCTTCTCAAAGGGAATCAGAATTATATAACAGTCTCATTTTAATCAAAGCATCACAGATTTTTTGAGCTGGAAGGAATTTAGGGAATCATATTTTTCATCCCCTCACAATAACAATTAGTGCCTTGACCAAAGTCACATAGCTGACCCAGAGGATCAAGGGACTAAAATGCCCAAGTAGAAGCAACACAGATGTCCTGGGTGATGTCATTCTTTTCCCCATGACCTGTAATATGCTTTTTTCAAAGTGAGAAATTGTCAGCCAGAAGTGATTTAATCTTACGCAGCAAATGCTGTGGCTTCCGAAACTTATGTCCTATAGTCTTGGTGGCAGCAGAATACCCCAAAGCTTATCTCTGCAGGCTCACACACAACACTGTGATGTGTTTGCTTTGCCAACGGCTACTTTTCCTGCCCACTTTTCCAGGAAGGTTATCAGCTGGGGGGCCTGACATACACTGCCAGTGCCTGGCTTTATGCACCTTGCAGCTGCCTTTGCCAACACAGGTACATCAGTACCTTTCTGCTCAGGTCTATTTTCCAGGCCAGTGGTTCCCAGCCATGGTGGCATCACAACATGGTGGGGTGTTGCAATGGGCTGTCCCCAGTGGTGCAAGTCATTTGTGACCAACAATAGAGTTCCAAAGTCTGCAAATGTTTTACTTTTTAATATATCAATTAAAGAGAACTCAAGTTAGTCCCCATGATGTGCCACACTCAGTTGCACTGAACATGCTTTCTTGTGATGCACCGTGACCTCAGGATCTTCTGGCCTTTATTTCGAAGGAAGCAGTTTTTAGCTTTTAAGGGAAAGCACAGCTCATGGTGCCTATCTTTTATGAATTTTCCATCTCAAGGGTTAGGCACAGTGGCCTGCCTAGCTTCATAGCCCAGTTCCACCCAGCTAGTCCTATGGCCTTGAACAAGTTCCTCAGCCTGTCTGTGTTCTTTCCCTTACAAATGGGAGAGAATGAAAATACGCACCTCGTAGGCTGCTGTGAGAATTAAACAAGGTAACACATGTGAAAACGTAGAACAGTGCCTGGACCTGGTAAAAGCCGGCTTTGTAGGAGCTGTTATTGTTATTTGGTATTGTGAGGCTTTTCCCTTTTCTGAGGGTTTTCCTTGATGTTTTATCAGTCTTCTTGTCTTTGGGAGTAAAGAACAAATGTATCATTACTGCACTGAATTACACCCGTACATTAAGTACGTAGGCTGGCTAAGGCGGGATTTCTTTTGTGTGCATGACACTTAAAATTCCATGAGCCTCTTCCTTGTCTGGCTCCTGAAATGTGTCTTGTGCTTGGGTAAGTCCAGGAAAAATGAGATTTGGCACAAAGAGGTTTTCTGTAAAATATTTCATGACCCTCTTCCCTGGCTCTCGGACTTCCACCTTGGTTCATTTCTACCTCCCTACTTTCATCATTTTTAGGCCCTTTCTGTTTCTGGCTAGTCCAGGCAGGGGGGCAGGGGGCAGTCCTGCTCAGGTCACCTGAGCGGTAGCCAAGCTGGGGCCAGGCAGAGGGGAGGAGCAGGGTTCTGGGAGGAGGCTCTCCAGCATCCCAGGTTAAAGTTTCAAGCATTTGCCATCTCACACTGTGTATCTACTGTGCACTGCAGGTTAAATTAGCATTCACGGCCTGACCTCAGTGTTGGAGAGGCTACAAAGGGAGCTCAAATAGAGACCAGTGCCAGGGACAAAGTCCTACCCTTGACATGGGAAACCCACTTCCTCTTTTGACTTGTGATCAGAGTGACAGTCTGCATTGCCAGTTATCTTTGTTTTCCCTTTTACTATACAGATTCTGGGTAAACATAACTTAACACATATTTAAAAATCTACCATGTCATAAGGAATAAGAATAGAGGTCATTTCTTTTTTTCCCTAAAGCTGTGGGTCTGCAGCTCCCCATTTGGCAGAATCACCTGAAGACTGTCTGAAAGGTACAGATGCCCTCCCTTTCTGCTTTCATTGGTCTGGAGTGACAGCTGGGCATTAGCATTTCCCAGAGGCTTCTAGGTCATTTTAACGCTGCCAGATCTTCAGGGTGTCCACTGAGCTGCTGTGGTTACCTCCTTTGTCCCCCTCCCACAGGTTCCAAGAAAAGGCCCAAAGACTCGCATCTCTGAAATAGTCCAACTCCACAGATCCCAAAATATATCTGTGTGACCTTTTAACAAAGTTTTATAAATAGTACATGGCCTATTGTTACCTACCTCATGTTCTTGGCATTATTTTCAAGACCTATTTCCAAGATTCATCTTAAACCACTAAAGAAGAATTATCATGGGCATTCAATAGCTATTCCTCTAAAATATGACTCAAAAAAAAAAAAGATGAACTTTGTGAAAATGTACCTCTATTATTTTTCTATGATTTCTACAGACAAAATTTGTTTCCCTTTCCTGAATGTATCCTTCACAAGTATACAGATTATTAAATATTAATAATAGAGAAATCTGAGAAAATATTTGTCCTTAAAAATGTAGAACAGGAGGAAAATTTTAAAAACCCTTAAATTACTGGGGAATGTGACCTCCAAACACTCAGAACTGATTCACTGGAGTAAATGAGCCTTAAACCACCTTCCAGGCCAGCATTTTGCAAGGTGTGGTCAGGAACCCTGTGAATCACAATCCTCCAGCTAAAATGCAGACTACAGCCCTACCCCAAAGTCCTCAGTCTCCAGGGACAGGGTTGATACAGTGCATTTTAAGAAAGCTTCCTGGGTATTTTATTTCACTTTATTTTCACAGCAGCAGTGCCATCTCTAAAATAAAATTGTGCCTGGAATCCCAGTAAATAACTAGGTGAAGGTGAAACACCTCGAGCTGACACAAAGTGGGGAGGAGGCAGGCTTGGGGTTCAGCAGGGGCTTGTCCTGGGGCTTCAGGGAAGCTTCCCTGAGCACCTGACCCAGCTGCATGAGGGACTCCAAACATCAGTGTCACCTCTGCCTCCAGCTTCAATGAGCTGCCCTTCCCCTAACTTGTCTCCTTCCTACTCTCCCTCCATTTTCTCTCCGTTCCCTCGGCTGCCCTTGCTAAGAGCCTCAGTCCTCCTCTCGTCTCACCATACTCTTTCTCAACCATCTGAACCACTCAATGGCTTCTGGAATGCATGCATTTGTCAAAAATACTCACAGAAGAAAAGACATTCAGAACACATAAGATTGCAGTAAGGCAAACTAACTTCTAAAACATTTGCATTTAACTTGTAGTTTAGCTTCCCAATGTCTTCATGCCATTGTGTATCAATTCTGGCTGGAGTGGCCTTCAGAGATGAGCAAGCCTTGATCTAGTTGTCCAGGATTGCTATGGAAGGCGGCATCTTGTATTACATGGCTGTCTATGTTATATTAAGTAACTCACATCAGATTCTCCACGCAAACCTAATTCCCATGAAGAAAATAATATTGCAGATTAGAACTCTGAAGCTGATGTTGAAGGAATTGTGTGCACCCCAAAGGTGACTTCTTAAAGTCCTAGTTGTGTTTAATTCATCATGGGAGATGATGGAAGGAGAACAATGCCAAGTGTGTGTGTGAACTGTAGTGCTGCTATGGTAAGCTGCCACAGGAACCATGGATTGGTCAGTGCCAACTTGCCCACAAGATTGTTTTGATCCAAGTGTAACTAAACTCTGATTGCACAAAGCAAGACACAGCATTTGAACCACTTAACCCTCTCTGATTTCCACACTTTGAACAAGCGAGTATTGAGACAGGCTCAATGTCAAGAAAAGCACTGGCCCTAATGCATCATTAACATTATTGCACCCACATCCAGTCACTCCATGCTGAGGAATAAATCCCCATAACATGGGTGGAAGCCCATGAAATGTGCAGTTATGGACCAAGGATGGAGTTTTGGGCTGTGTGCTTAGTTAATGCCGCTTCTTCCTCCTTTGCCCACTGAACCCATCAAACAAGCCATTTGGGGCAGGTGAGAAAGAATTGGGATAAACCCTTTTTTTTCCTCTGTCTTTCATTCCTCTCACTAGCTCAGGCCAATGACAACTGGGTCTTGATTCCTCCTGAGATTGTCCAGAATCCACATAGCACATTCCGCCCAAAGCTGCTAGGAAGCCAGTATGGTGTCCACTGCTCTGCAAGTGAGAGGTCAATGCTGGTGCACAATTTCATTGTACTTTGTACTTCAGCTCTTGCTAGAGCAACCTTGACTCCTCCAGACACAATGTTCATTGTCCAGGTGCAAAAACCAAGTGCTGGAACCCATGTCAGTTAGTTTTCTCCAAAGAGTGGAAGACTCCTTACCAGCCGCTACTCTCTCACCTGCTGCCTGCTACAAAATGGACACTGTAACATCAAGGAACTTCTTGGCAGGCAGAAGAAAGATGTTCACTCCCTCCAGTATTGCTGGGCAATGTGTGCGCAAGGTCCTCTGGAGACGGCAATGAATCATTTCCAGCTATTCCTTTGTTTGTTCCTAAGAAAAAACCAAGATTTCTGGCATGAACTGAGGTGAATTGAATTAACACATGCTTGGTAAGCAAAACAACTATATCTCTGAGTTTTTAAATATATTGGCAAGATTAATCTAAAATAAGTATATTTTAGAAATGTATAATAAATACTTTGAAAGGCTAGACGTAACGCAAACTATCTCCTATTCATTAGAAATCTGTATTAGAGTTCTGTCAAACAAGATTTGATTCCTGTATTTTTCAGCGAACATATACTATGCACGTAGTGCGTGCAGCTGCTGCTCTGGGCACTGGCGATGCAGCGTTGCATTCGTGGACCTCACACCTAATTTATAGCCTACATGTTTCAAATGGTGACTCTGTGCTTGAATGAGATCAAGCACACCTAGTCACACATATCTTCCCAAGAGTTAGTTTAACCTTTCAGCTGGTCTCATTATCTGTCCAGTCATGATCTCAACTTTCTATTACAGCTCTGCCATTCCCCAGCCCTCCTGGTTACAGCCATAGCCTCCCAGGCCCCGAGCTTTCTCGCCATGCCCACAGTCCTGCTATCATCTTGCCATCCCCACCGCCCACGCCCACATGCCACAAGTTTACTTCCTTGTAGCATATTTACGTCTGTAATGTCCCTCGACTCTTATTTAAAATCCATCAGTGTCTTGCTCAGGAACCTTCACTAGTTCCCTGTTTCCAAATTAAAAATTTGTCCTTCTTTAGGGCTTCGAATCTCAGTGCATTTAACCTAATTAAAGTTGTTTTCTGTTATTTAATTAATTCATTTGATCATTAGTCAATCATCAACCAACAAAGATTTAATAGGCACCTATGCTGTGTCTGGCCCTGAGCCACTGCACGGTATTGGCAGCATATGTTGTGAGGTGCCCCCCACACTCCTCCTTCCCTCAGGATGCCAGTGGTGTTGGTGGCAGAGGGCTCACAACTGAGTCCCTCTTTAGCAATTGCACTTGGCCAAAGAGAGCTGCCTTGCCGAGGTTACTCCCACTTATTGGAAGAAGCCAGCATCGATAACGGATCGATGTGGGGGCCAAAAGCTTGGGACCCTTGCTGTAATTTGCAATGACTTTGAAGGGCCATCCTAGCCCTAGAACTCCCTGTTGGATTGGATTGAAGTTCAACTTCTCTCTGCCCAATTCCAGTTTCCTCACTCTCTTACAGGCTCAAGAAGCTTGTATAGGCTAACAGAGAAGTCGGACAAGTAAACTGGCAGACAAAACAGTGTGGTAAGAGATATGACAGGGGAGAGTCTACGTTATTCCAGATGTCTAGCAGGGCGGGGACAGGGAGGAGCGAAAAGCTCCTACAGGAACCCAGTTCTCGGCCAGAAGTGAAGGCTGAGCCAATGTTATCCAGGAGAACTGGCAAGGGCTGGGCAGGACAGCAGAGTGGCCATCCAGGAGAATAGTATAGGTGAAGGCCCAGGGGAACAGAGGTCATGTAACACTGGGGAATGGTGAGAGGCAAGGCTGGAGAGGAAGGGGCAGGAAGAGGGTACGTGGCATAGATCACGAAGGCCTAGTAGCCATACTGAGGGATTTGGAAGTGCCAAATAGTTTTTAAAACAAGGAGTGGCAGCATTGGATTCGCATATTAGAAATAGCTTTCCAGAAGATTGGTGGGCAGCAAGAGAAGATGCAGAGACCAGTAAGGAGGTGCTGCTGGAGGCCAAGGGAAAAATGACTGTGGATCATGGCAGTGAGGACGGAAGGAAATGAATTGATTTGAGGGCTACTTATGGGAGAGAATCAGCAGGATGACTTCCTGGATAAGGGAATAGGGGAAACGGTGGTGCCTTTTGCTGAGATAAGGAGACTGGAGGAAAAGTAAGTTTGGGCTATGGGGTTTGAGGTGCCAAAAAGACATCCCAGTGTAAGCATCAAATGGGCAGTTGGGTATGTGAGTCTGAGGCCCAGGGAAGAGAACTGGGCTGGAAACACAGGTGTGGAAATCTCCAGCAAAAAGAGAGTAACGAGAATGTCCAGGGGACATGAGTGGAGTAAAAAGAGAAGAGGCTAGTTTTTGACCTCTAGGGGACATCAGCATTTGTGAAAAAGAGGTGCCTTCAAGGGAGACTGGAAAAGAGTAGCCAAAGAGATCAGAAAACCCAGGAGTGAGTGGGTCAGAGAAAGCAAAGCAAGGGAGAGGTCATTGATGAGACAGATAAAGACTGGCATGTCCTGTGAACCTAGCAACACGGAGGTCATTAGTGATCTTGGTGAGAGCAGTTCTGTGGGGGTTTGGATGCAATGCCAGACCTCTGCGAGCTTGAGAATGGCTAGAAAATCCATCTGGGAAAAGCACAGTGGCTCTGGGAAATCTCTGAGGAAGCAGAGATAGCAGGTATAAGGAACTCCACCAAGGATGTCTATGAATGAAAGAAGGAAAGAGATAGGGTAGTTGCCTTGTGGAGATCTTGGCTTTGGGGAGGGTTCTAATTAAGGTGGGAATCACTTGGGCATGCTTAAGGCTGTTGGAAGGCAGCCAAAAGAGCGGAGCGACAACCAAGCAGCTGGTTGGTAGAGGGAGGAACGATGCTAAGAACTGGAGGACCAGCCAATACTAGAGTAAATGGTGAGGGAGAAGGGGAGGCTGATGAGCAGTCTGTACAGGACACCAGCGACAAGATGGTGGGATGGGGTAGGTCATCCCCTGGAAGAGAGATTGCCTGTGTATGGAAGAGGAGCTCCTTCTCATGATGGGAAGAAAGGGGAATCTTGGGAGAGTTTGTGGGTATATGGCAGCTACTTCTGATGGTGTACTATTCTCTATGGAGTAGGAAGTAAGACCATCTTGCAGGAGTGTGGGAGCTGGTGACATAGCGGCAGGTTTGACTAGCGGACACTTGCTCTATCTGCTCTGGAGAATGGGACCAGGAGAATATAGAAGGCACCATGTAGGGTCCAGCTGCTGATGGAAAGTAGGAATCCATCAGGGTTCCTGCCTTCTAAGTTATGGGCAGGAGAGAGGAATTAAGGAGTCAGTAGCACTCAGCAGCATGGGTACAGACCCAACGATGGTCAGTGAAATTCTGCCACATGAGTGAGACAGAAGGACCATGCAGGGGAGGGAGGTGAGCTCCTGGCAGAGAGAGTTGCAGTGATGGGCCCTGGCATTGAGTTGGAATACCAAAGAGACTTGGAGGTGTTGGAGACAGGGATGTTTAAATTTTAAAATGCAGAAGCAAAACTAGATTCAGTGATAACAAGGTGCAGGGGGAGACCATAAGAGTGGGTAGATGACACAGAGAAGGAGTGTGGGTCCCTGGAGATGAGGATGTCAAAGAGCTGAGAGTCCCAGTGCTGAAGTCATTCTTGGCATTGGTAGGAAGTGGAAGGACAAAGGCCAATGCCAGAATAAATGAGAGGCAGGGAGCTAATGGACAGTCTGTACAAGACACCAGCGAGAAAGAATAGAGATGACAAGGAGTTCAGAGGAACTTTCTAGGAGGGGGAAAAAGAGCAGTGCAGTTGTGGGAAAATGAGCCTGTCAAAGGAGAAGGGTCCTCTGGGAAGAGTCAAGTGGCAGCAGCTCTGGAGAAGAGTTGAATGTCTCAGGAACAGATTGCTGACCTCAGGGAGCACAAGGCCAGGCTGGGTAGAGAGAACAGCTTAGGAGTGAGAGGACAAAGTGTGTGACACGTCCAGGTGCGTACCCTGGATAACAGGGATAGGAGATGACCGTACATGTCTGAGTGAATCAGTTCCAGAATCCTCTTCTGTGTTTGAAGGTAGAAACGAGGAAGGTTCAGGCTACTGGCAAGGAGCGGGCAGAGGCAGGCTGCATGCATGCAAATGCTGGCCCAAAGAAGAGCCTACAGGTAGAATTCTTGCCTGCCAGTATTCCTAAGGCCACCTGGCCACCTTCAGTGTGGGGGTAGCTTGGCACCCTTGGGGAAGTCTGCTCTGGTCTAGATAGATTTGGGGAGCTCTGAAAGCCAGCCTCCAGGTCATGGCACTGGGCATTTCATACTCCACTCATTAGTTATCTCATTTATTCATTCTTTAATGCATTCATTTATTCCTCAAACTTACATTAGTGTTTCTTCTCTTCCTCCTCTGAAAAGGACTTAAGATGTTCATTGTAGCACCTACTATGTGTCAGCCCCAAATCAAGGGTTTTAGAAATGTGCTCTTCCCTGTCTATAACTCTTTTTCCATGTTCCATTCTATTCAAACAAAATCATCCTTCCGACCTGGCCTAGATCAAATTCCACCTCCTCCCTGAAAACTAAATCATGTCAGCCACCAGCTTTTCTCTTTGCAATTCTTTTAGCAAGTATGCTCGGAAGCACACATTTTGCTACTTAACTGTATTTTGTTCTAGCTTAGCCTGCCTCTTCAACTAAACTTTAAGCCATTTGGGGATGGAGACTTAGTATATAGATTTGCAATGTCTCTAGTATCTGCTAAGGCACTAAGGACATAGTAAGCTCTCAGTAACAGGAATTGCATTTTAAAGAGGCATGCCCCTCTGCAACAGAGTGGTTCTTCACGAAGCACTGTAACTAGGACTACAATAATGAACTCTCTGAGTTCTCAGGAACACTCATTGGAGCATGAACGGTTTAAATTACAAGGTCAGCTCTAAGAAAGACAGAAGATAAAATGTGAAGAGCAATAAAGTAGCAATTTACATTTGTTCTCACCAGACTAAAGGAATACATTATAACGCAGTGACAAGTTAATGTTGGAGCTTTGCTGAAAGTTGAATGTTACACAGACATACTTTGTTGCACCCATTTTAGGTTTCTATGAAGTGTGCTGGGATTACGCAGATTCCTGTTTTGGTATGAATAACTGCTTAGCAAGACAACCGTCAAGATCTAGAACTTGACCCTAGGACATTTCTCGAATACAGTGATCAAGTGACCTAGTTCAAGGAAATGAGAAATAAATGCCACAGCTTTTTCATGTACCTGTCACTCTATGGGTAGGAGAGCAAGTGGGAGGAAAACAGGAACATTTAGAAGTTCTAAATGGGGCCTTTAAAATGCCAATGTGGAGAAATAAGAAAACCGGTTCCCAGCAGTCTTCCCTTAACCAAATTTGCTTTTTTCATTGCCCAGCTAATGATTCCCTGACCCTTATACTTTAATATTACTAAGCTTTATTTTTCTACGTTTCATTGTTTTCCTCTATTATTTTATGTTCTTCCTTTTTATGCTCATTTCCTCCTTATAATCTCCTCTATCTCCATGCCCAAAGTTTAAACGATATATTATGTTTTTAATTAAACATTTTTATTTTAATGCCCAAAGTGTAGCTTGTAGTGAGAAAAGGATTAGGTTTGCACCCAGGGTATGAGACCAGTGATTCTTCATGCCTGGTTGTTCTTTCAGGTTCCTGCTCTTAGAATCTGCCTAAGCCAGGTATTTCCATAGTGTCACAAGAGGAAGTACCTTTCTGGTGTATCTGGAACTCCCAGGGCAGGGAAGCACATTAAAGATGGTAATTGTAATGCTTAATTTAAGTTCATTATAACCTTAAATTGATTCATAGGATCATCCATGTACAACACAGTTTTTTAATATGCAGCTTGCAGCTTTCAGTTTGTTTGTTTGTTTATTTATTTAGTATTCACCACTATGTGGCAGGCACTGGCCTGAGGATACAGATATAAATTAAGTACATTCCCTGCTTCTGTGGGTCTCACAGTGCTAGGGATAAAATGAAATCTGGCATATCATTTTCCATGACTGCCCTAGTTTCTATTCCTTCACTCTCCCTGTGTAAAATGTCCTTCTTTTAGGGAAAGGGGCATGAGGAATTGCCTACTATTTTATCCAGGTTTAAGGACCCACGAAATGGGCATCATTTATAAAGCATACGAGGAAAGCTGGGAACCATTCGGGGGCATCAACTGCTCAGCTGGCGAAGAAGCTTGAAGCCTAGGGAGCGCAGGACCAGTACAAAGATCACATGGCTGCCCTTGCTCTCTGGCCCTCCACTGGGCTACATTCTCTCCTTGCTCCACCCCATTATGGGTGGTCAGCCTCAGGCTCTGCGAGGACAAAGAGCTTGTCATCCTCCTTATACATCACCCACTACTTTGAATACTTACTGAGCAATTCCTTAGATCCAGACAATTACCTTACATATTCTTTGAGCAATTACTTTGATAGATGTAATTGTTAGATACTTTACATACATTGTATGTAAGGGCTGGTATGGGTGAACGCAGTGACTGGAACCTGGACCGAAACTGATCATGTTTCTTAAAAACTAACACTCCACAGTGCCCCTCTCTGGGATTCTCTACCTGGTTGCCAAGCCAAGAAGGGTAAGCACTGATAAGCACTTGTGGAACTGATAAAAACCCAGTGGGTGTGTCTTACACTCATGTGTTCCCCTTTCAATTTAGTTCAACAAACTTTCATAGCCGGGCTCTAGCAGTGGTCCCCAACCTTTTTGGCACCAGGGACCGGTTCACGGAAGACAATGTTTCCATGGACTGGCAGTGAGGTGGTGGTGGTGTGGATCTCTGATGTGAGGCCCGTTTCCTAACAGAACACTGAGCTGAACTTGCCACAGTCCGGGGGTTGGAGACTGCAGCTCCAAGGGACAATTGAAGATGGGTAAGAAAGATTTCTTGTCCTCCAAAAATTTAAGACCAAGGAAGAAGAGGACTAGAATTAAAAGACTTCCAAGTGCACTACAGGAGGCAGTGTTATGAATGATCATTTGATTATGTTATTTCCTGCATTCATCCACTCATTTATTCATTTAAGAAGTGTTTGGTAAAATGGTGTCAGTTGAAGGGAGGCAGTTCCTGAATCCAGGGCCTATCACATACAGGAGCAGACACAGAAGTGATCCAATGGTTCAAATGTTGAACCTCTTTTATCACGAGTCTTTCTAATTATTTTTTTTAAAAAAAATCCATCAACAAATTCTTTACATTATCTTCAGCAGATATTGAAGTAGGTTTCTTTTAACCTGATAAAGTCAACATTAATCCCAGAAGTTAACACCGGATTCATGTGACACATTGTTTCAGACTCCAAGCCTTCTGCATCCCATTTGCAACCATTTTCTAAAAACCAGTGTACAAAAATAGTCGTTCCCAGCTCCAATAAAGACATCTGAAAATCTAAATTCACAAAACATAGAGTATGAGGGATTATTAATTAGCATGGCAAACACTTTTCCCTTTAAAAAGCATCCAATGTCCCTTTAAAAAGCATAACAGTGAATGAAGGTATTAATAAAGCAATCACTGGGCAAAGAAACGTAAAGAGTAAAAACCCACAGCCACGTGAAGTCCCTGGAATTACGACGGAGATAAGCAGAAAGATGTGCCTTGATTTACAAAACTGGGACTTAAAGACAACTTTTTGGATGAAGCCCACCGGGCACAGCCAGGAAAAGAACCTCCTGTTTGTAATCCATGAGGCAGTAGGGCTTTGTGCAAAGCATGAGGAGGAGGAGAGGAGAAGGGATAACTGGATCCATCCCGTTTTTTGAATATTCCTGGGTTTCATTTACTCACGCATTATGCTATGTGAAACAAAATACGTTTCAACGAAAGTCTTCGGTCTTATTACCACACAAAGTTTTGCTTTCTATTAAGCAACAAGGTTACAGCGGGTGCACCAAACTGAACATACTTGTTGATAATCTTTCCTGCTCGGGCCGTTCCATTTATCATCTTCAGCCTGGTCCCCGATCCCGGTTGTCAGTTTACATTTGTGCCTCGACCCTTATAAGCGCCACGCGAGATACTTTGTTATTTTAAAGTGGGTCGTGCCGGTTCTTCGCATCCAAGAACCAGGGGCCGCGCCGGCGGCGTTCTAAGCAGCGCGGCCACACACTGTGCAGTAAACGGACACACCGCGGCCGGGCGAACGAGGCGCCCAGGGCGCGCGCACAGCGCCCCTCCGTGGCCGTCCCGGGGCGCCTTCCCGGGGTCGGGCCGCGCGGGCTCCACACGCAGCCTTAATAGACTCCGAAACTTCCACTACCGCCCTCCACCTCCAGAAGGCTCTTCCTCCTGCCCCGCCACTCCCAGAAGGGAGGGGCGGCCGCTTCCGGAAGGCTGTCTGCGGCCTCGCTTCAGCGGATCCCCCCGCGGACCCTGAGCAGAGATGGGGTCGCCGGGCGGCCGCGAGGTCGGGCCCCGCCCGCGCCGGAAGTACGCGCGTGCGCGTTGGCCATCCCAGAGCGCGCGTCCGGCGCGGAGGGGCGGCGGGGGCGGGGCCGCGGCCGCTCGCAGGGTGTCCCCGCCTCCGCCCCCCCCCCCGGCGTTCTGCGGTCGCCGTGACAACCGGAGCGGCGGCATCGGCGGCAGGCGAGCGAGTCCGGCGCCGCCTCCCGGCCGTACCGCCAGGCAAGCAGCCGCCGCCCGGCCTTCCTGCTCTCCCCGCCTCCCGGCCCGCGGGGAGGGACAGGCCCGCCCTCCGCCCGCCTGCAGGAGAGTGAGCGGCGCCCGGCCGCCCCGCCAGCCCGCTGTTCTTCGGCCGCCGTCCGGGCGCGCGCAGCGAGCGGGAGCGACTATGCCAAGATGGTCCTGCAGGCGCGGAACAAGCACCGGGAGGCGGCTCCCAAGGCGCCCCAGCCGCCCCGCGCCTCGCAGTCGCCTCTGAGGGGAGCGTCGGACATCGGCGCCGGGGAGCCGGGGCCCGAGCGCGCGCCGCCGTCCCCAGGGCGCAAGGGCGCCGCGGGCAGGAAGGGGCCCCGTGCCGAGCCCGCCGCGCCGCTCTCCCGGGGCGGCCTCGGGGGGCGCCTGGCGGCCGGGCTGCGCGGGGCGCTGGGCCTGCGGCGCGCGGGGCGCGGCCGGACCTGGACCACGCTCCTGTTAGGTGAGCAGCCCCGAGCGCGCGGGCGCCGCCGGGACGCGGAACTTTGAGGCGCAGGCTCCCCCCCCCCTTCCCTGGCTTCCTTCCCCTCTTCTCCCGCTTCCGCCGCGCCGAGCCCCGCCGGCCGGTCCCCGCCAGTTTGCAGCCCTCTCTGACTTTTTTCCTGGGACGATCTTACCTCCTGCTCCCCTACCCCTCCCCGGGCTCAGCCCTCGCACGCTTCCCACCCGCTCTCTTTCTGGGCTTTTAAAAAATGTCCCTGAGATCAACAGCTGCCCGGCCTGGACGCGAACAGGCAGGTCTGAGCTAACGAGACTTGGGCGCTGCTGATTGGTGCTACGTCCGCCTTCCCGTTATCTTGGCCCCTCACCGCGAGGATGGTTTGCTTTGGCTTGGAAACGATTCGGTGGAGCTCAAAGCAAACGCACGTCCATGTGCTAGAAAGTTGCTTAAACTTCTAATTAAATTTCAGCATGCTTTTTTCCTCTTGGTCGAAAACACTACCAGTGGCACTTTATTTGTAATTCCCCTCGACACGTCACTTTCCAGGTTGTGTTGTGTTTTGGTCGCAGAGCCTTAATCCTCCCTGCTGACCTAGGAACTGTTGATGAGGAGGGCTCTCCTCCCTTCACTCTGCCAGGCACCAAATGGGTAATGTGTTAACAATGTGCTGAAAAAAAGTTGAAGCATTTACATGTATGGACCCATTTCAGGTTTTCTTTGTTTCTTGATGGACATTCTGATAAGGCAAGTTATAGCGGTTTGGATAGTAGGCCTATTTTTTCTTACTCAGCTAGTGAAATGCTGTAACACTGCCTTTCCTGTATAATAGACTTTGGCTACTGAATTATTTAAATAATGGTGAGTTATTGCTTACTGTATTTTCAAATTCCTGTAGTGACCGTAACTTCCCTTAACTAAGAGTTCGAGGTTCAGTATAGGCAGAAGAATAGAACGCAGCAAATTGGCTTCCCCTGGGGTAACAGCCACCGCTAGAAGGTACTCGGTAATAAAAAGCCAGAGTCATTTCTGTATGTGTGTTCCAATGGGCTCAGGGAGGTTGTTATTAGGGTACTTTTTTTCTATAGGAGATTCAAGCCTAGAAAAATTCAGTTTTTCAGCACATTTTCTCTCTCTCTTTCTCTTTTTTTTTTTTCAGTAGCGAGCTCGAAAACCTGGCTAGTGTGCAGGTTAGATAAGTTCACCTTGGGGAGGCAGCATGATACAGTGGATGAGGCAGAGCCTTCATGATCCAGTACACCGTGGTTCAGTTTGGTTTGTTTCAAGTTACTTCCTTTGTGAGTCTTTCCTTCTCTGCTAGGTGGGATTATCACATGCCAGATTTACTCCACAGGGACATCTGGGGAGCATAACTGAAAGGGGTGGGTGATACATGGGTAGGTACTTTGTGTTTAAAGCATTTGACAAATTGTAGTTGCTATAATAAAAGCAAATGCATAATACTGATTTGAGATCTGGTGACAGAATGAAGTTGCATTTTTGTTAAATGGCTAGTGTAAACATTCACCACTTTGTAGTAAAATATACAATGACATTGCTTCTTCAGGTAGGTTACAATAACAAATTGTAGAATAATATACTATGTATTGCCATGTTTCTGCATATTTTGTTTTTTTATAATTGCATTTCCTTTGAATCTTTTTATATTGGATGACTTATATTTGGATTTAGCCCATTTCTAAATACAGTTTTGTATTAGTGTAACAGTGCAATGCTTTGCTTGACTTGCCCCTTTGAACACTGAATGAGATTCAGTGAATGTGGCACACATATTCTTGAATGTACCTTGTACAGTAGGCATCAGATGTATGGAGGTTGGATGAACAGACCAAAGTTGAGACTTTCTCTCCTCTTTAACCATCTACATGAGGCCACACCTTGAGAGATGGTTCTGCTGAATGATTGGACCTGGGTGTCTGATTCTTTCTCTGTCTCTGTACCCTCATAGATAACTATCAGGCCTGTTTGTTCTCCATGATCATACCCTGCCAAAGTATCAAAAAGCCACTCAGATCCTGCAGATAGGAACAGAGTTTAAACATTTTTGAAAGCTGCCTCATTTCTTCCTCTTCTCCTTCACAGAATGAATGTTGAGCCGACACTGTACGGTACTTTAGTGTGGGACTTTAAAATAGCTCTTTGGTTTCCACATTGAGAGGAATTGCATAATGTTTTGTTCATCAAGAGTTAATTTGTAACTGACCAAAAAAAAAAAAATCAAGTACCACAACAATTAAATATTAAGCTAGACAAAAATGGATTCATTTCTATTTAGGAGGAAATTTTTTAACTTGAAGCTCCGTGATGTTACGGCAATGCACATTTTTAACCAGGGCTCTCTTCATGTGCTAAGCTCTAAGGAACTTGCTGCCTACCAAGGTGGCCCTTTCCTTTGTTGGGCAGTGTTAAGCATTGTTAAAAAAGATCTCCTTTAATTTATATGTTTTCTTCTTTTTGGACATTATTTACTTAATTTAATGTTAACATTTGCAAAGAGGGGGTCTCGAAATGCTTATTTTTAGAAGTTTCAACCCAGTAGCTCCCTGTATCAGCCAGAGGAGGCAGCAGTGTAGTAAGAACCTTGACAATGTTTCTTAAACTTTTTTGGTCACAGCCCACATTATAAACAATACATTTTACATTAAACCTGCTCACAATACTGAAAATGCAATTCAGTGCATATATGCATGTGTCCGTGTGTCTGTTGATCTGTTTATGTATGTCAGTATTCTGCCAGGAAACAGATTTAATAAATGGACTGTTTTCAGAAGCACGAGTAGGTTTAAGGAACCCACAAAGGATATTAAATCATCACCCAAGGACTGTCAACAACGGGAAGGTGCTACCACCTCTGGGCCTGAAGGGGAGCTTTATCAGGAGGTAAAGATACGCCAGAGCTATGCTGTGGGAGCAAGGTCACCCAGGAAGTGTGACCCGAAAGAACACTCTCCTCCCACCCTCTGGGCTCCTTTTAGTGCTTCTCACTGGCTGAACCTACTGGAAACCCTTAGGCAAGTGGAGCAGGTGGACCTCTCTGTAGGGTCAGTCTCCTAGGACTAGGAACAAGGTGGAGAAGGGAAGAGAATGGATTTGGAGAGGTAAAGGGAGACTAACCGGTATATATGCATATATATAAAAACAAAAGGTTCATGTAACAATATTTACCCCTGCAATGTGCAGTATGCTCTGATTTTCTGTTCTATCCTTTAAAAACAATTGTTCTTTATAAACAATTAAGTTGATTTTGTGATCCAGTGTTCTGACCCATAACATTTTAATCCAGTGTTATGAAAACACTGCTTTACAAGAACTGTTTTCTGGTGCTATGCTTGTTTCAAATTAGTTGGGTGCCTGAGCAAAGCATTTAGCTTTCTGAGCCTCAGTTTGTGCACATGTAAAATGGAGACTTGGACTAAACCAGTGCTTCACAGTATTAGTTGTATACAGGAGTCACTTGAAAACTTTAAAACATCCTGATATCCAAGCCTCACATCAAACCAAATTAAATCTGAACGTGGGATGGGAATGGTGGTGGCAGTAGTGGTGGTGGTGGAGGGAAGCATCAGTTTTTACAGTTTAATGTCCTGCCGCCCTTTAGAAACAGACTGTCTAGCATCACTGAGCTGATGTTCCTATACGGCAGCAATTTTCTGGAACTGTGTAAATCCCAGCCCACTTTTAAATGGGGACATGGACAGTCCATTTTGGCACAGTTTCCCCTAGTCTCTGTTGTTTCTCCCAAGCTAGAGCTGTCATATTTATCATCAGATGTGGCAGTTACTTTGAGTTAAGAGTGAACATTTTTTGTATCCATGTTGCTTATTAAAAGATGGAAGACAAAAGGATAGCTGGAGGAGGCTCTATGTTTCAAGAGAAAATTTTTCACTTCCTTTGTGGAAGCGAAAAATATACATATTAAACATGCAACAAAGCGTGTTTGTGGTGAAAGATTATAGCATAAGATGCCATTTCCAAACAATAAAATAAGGTAACCTGAGTATGGAAAAGATAGATGATAAAATGACATTAGTCCTGTTTGACTCATTTATATCACCTGCCTGGTTCCCACGGTCAGTGGCCCCTGCACTCTGCTCTAACCTGGTTCTTTATTGGCAGGTCTTCACAACCTCAGCATTATGATATTTTGGGTCAGATAATTTTTTGTGGCAGGGGCTATCCTGTGCACTGCAGGATGTTTAGCAGCATCCCTGACCTCTACCTACTAGATACCAGTAGTACCTCCCCAGTAGTAACAACCAAAACGTCTTCAGATATTGGTCAGTGTACCCTGGGAGGCAAAATTGCAACGTGTAGGGCCACTGGTCTTATTATCCACAACCTGTGAGAGCCTTGAAGCCCGTGTGGTAGGAAGGACTTGTGACTTCTTAGGGGAAGGGTGGGAAACTGGGTGGAGGCAGAAAGTTGAGCCCAGGTATTGGGAACTGGGATGGGTGGAGCACTGTGGCGTGGTGGAAGCAGCACAGGCATTTCAGTACCAACCTGCATGCGAATCCTGTTTCTGCACTCATCAGCTCTTTCTATACTCCCTTAATATTTCTCACTCTGAGTTGCCTCATCTTTAAAATGGGGATAATAAATGTTTTGGTTATGCAAAAGAGTAAATGAGAAAATATATGAAAAACTGGACAGTAGGCTCATTCATATTCACCAATTATTGAATGCCTGCTGTGACAGGTGTTATTAGGGATAAAATGGAGAATGAGACTCTGTACCCTCTACCTTCATGAGAACTTACATTCTTGGCGGGGGGAGCAAATAAATGAAAATAATAGCACATTGTAGTAAGTGCATTGGAGGAAAGAAGCTGCTGAGACAGAAAAAAACAAATAGGAAATTACTCACTTTAAATAGGGTCAGGAAGGAGGTCTGGGGAGATAGCCTTAAAGTTGAGAAAAGATGTTGGCTGCACAGAGGAAGAGAGAGTATACCAATGAATAGCATGTGCTAAGGTAGAATGGAGCTTAGCATGTTGAAAGAAGAGAGGGTGGTGGTGTATCAAAATGAGAGGGGCACAGACCAGATCTTGATAGGGAGCTTGGATTTTATTCTGCTGCAGTGAGAAGCCATTGAGGAGTGTTGAACAGGAGAGTGTCAGATTAAATTTTTTACTTTGAGAAATCTGCTCTCAGGAAAATGATTTCTGACAGTGCAAGGACAGAAGCAGAGAGACCAGTGAGGAGACTCTTACAGGTACCTAGCAAGAGAGTTGTTGGCCTGGATGAAGGGGGTGGATTTGAGATATAGTTTGGAGATAGAAATGGTAAGACTTACTGATGAATTGGGCTTGGAGTAACAGAAAGAGTTATGAGTAATTTCTAGGTTTTTGGCTGCTGTAATTGGGTAAATAATGGTGGCATTCACTGGGATGGGGAATGGGAGGTGTGGAAGAGGGGACAGGCTTCAAGGAAAAGATCAAGAATTCTATCTTAGACATGTTACCTTTGAGACATTTGTGAGACGTCCAAGTAGAAATGTCAAGTTGATGATGGGACATGAGAGAAAAGGTCTGAGTGGAGACAAAGTAGGGAGTTGTCAGTGAACAGGTGGTCTTCACATTTATGGGAATTGAATTCATATTCTTATATTCACAGGAATGGTAGCATCTTGTACTGATATGGGGCTTACTCTGTGCCAGGCTTTGTTGAGTGGGGAACCTGTGGCCTTAGGGCCACATATGGCCTTCTGGATCCTTGAGTGTGGCCTTTTGACAGAATCCAAATTTTACAGAACAAATCCTTTTGACAGAGGGAAAGCCAGTGAGCAAGATGGGAATTTGGGATTTTTAAAGAATGTCTTTAGTGTTTAAAACCATTTTTTCTTCCTAAAATAGAGTTCCGGTTAACGCTAAAGAATGTTTATAATCACCTAAACCTGTTTTATTATGAAAAGAAACAGAAGGTTCCTGAATATATGATGCTCATAAGCACTCAAATAACAAATGTGATGAGTTTAGTTTGTGTGAAAATAAGGATGTATTATCAATTTGTGATTGATTTTTGGCTAGTAATATGACATCAATACTGAAAGGAGATAAATTTTTAATTATATACCTATGTGTATTTGGATGTTGCTAAAATTTGAACAATGGCTTCCATACATTTTAAACACTTATCCTGTTAGGCTGCATTAATGTCTCTTAATGAATGTATTAGGCATATTAATGTCTCTGAAAGTTATGATAATGAGATACAGTTGTCCCTCAGTATCTGTGGGGAATTGGTTCAGGGACCTCCCTCAGATACCCAAATCCAGGAATGCTCAAGTCCTTGATAGGAAATGGTGAGTAATTGTGTATAACCTGTGCACATCCTCTTGATACTTTAAACCATCTCTAGATTACTTAGAGTACCCAATACAATGTGAATGGTAGGTAATAGTTGTTATACTGTATTGTTTATGGATTAATAACAAGAAGAAAAGTTTGTATGTGTTCAGTACAGATGCATTTTTTTCCCCAAATATTTTCGGTGTGAGATTGGTTGAATCCGCAGATGTGGAACCCACAGACATGGAGGGCCGACTGTATTCACGTTATCGTAGAGACTACAAGCCTGTGTACGTAGTTCCAAGTGAGGTAGCTTTAGGCTTTATTATTTATATGTTTAATCCTAAATTCTTGTTTGCTAGATCATCTTTTGCCTTCAGCTTGTACTTTACCCAAACCATTGGAACATTACTCTTCCAAGGGATGAGTCTGCTAGTTTTGTTTAGTTACTGTTAGAACCATTTCGTTCTGTTGGTTACTAGCCATTAAGCTAGTAAAATTACATCTATTTCTAGGTCCAGACCTTTATGCTGTTGTTTAATCCCATAAGGGCAGTATCATTTCATAGGGAAGATTAGTTCTCCATGTATGACCTTTCATAATTCAATCAAGAATCATTGAATAGAAATTTTAAAAAGTAAAAGAATCTATTTTCAGAGTACATAAACCAACAAATATTATAGCATATTTTTGTGCTTTAATACTGCTTTTTTATTTTCTCAGCATTATCACTATTATTTTTTTTCCTGAGGGCATTTGAATGAACAGCTAATATATCTTCATGTTTGTCTGGCATCTTTCTCCGTGTTTGACTTCCTTCCCAAGTCGCCAATTGTCAGGTGTGTTTTTTAGCACTGTGACCATCACATAATGAATGCTTGCACAGCATTTTGTAATTTTAACTTTTATTATAGCAGTGAATGGTAACATAATAGCATAGCTGTCAGCAAAATCACTTATAGAAATTTTAGTGTGGTTCACTGTACTGAACGGGATGGGTGTGATTTTATCTACTACATCATAATAGCACCAACTATATCATAAACACAGTTTATAAATCAACTCGACCAATTACTTTTGAAAACTTGCCATCTAGACAAATTTTTAATTTGTGAAGATTGTTGTAATTGAGAAGAGTTAGGCTTTATTCATATTTTTGTTCTAATTCAAATGTGCTTAAAGTGTTACTGCTCTGCACTGCATTTTCCTAGCAGTAATCATTGCTTTTGTAATACAGTCTTTCAGTGTCAAATGGCAGAATCTTTTTCTGTGAGTTTTAATACTAATCATAAAGTACTTAGGTAACTAGCATAGTGCTCTTGTTTTCTACTGTGTTAAAAAAAATTTTTAAATCAGACTTTATTTC
This sequence comes from Indri indri, assembly GCA_004363605.1. Lineage (NCBI taxonomy): Eukaryota > Metazoa > Chordata > Mammalia > Primates > Indriidae > Indri > Indri indri. The sequence continues at coordinate 95,867 of RJWJ010001075.1, forward strand.
TCATTCTTTTCTCATCTCTGATCTCTATAGGAATTTCATAAAAATCTAGAACTTTAAGGTTACCTCCTAGAATTTTCCCAGTGAGGAAACCTAAAGTAGGGCCAGGTGAATGGCCCAACATCATTATTGAGTTCAGTGGGTTAAGTTGGAATTGAGGTTAAAGTCTCTTGGCTTTGTTAATTACATCTGTCAAATTGTAGGTTTCAGATCTAAAGTCTAAGGTAACTGTCAAAGATACATTAATGGGAAGATGACTTCATATGTCCGAAGACCGGATGGCTCTTTTAGCAAGAGCACTACTTTATTGGCTATACTTACTTGGGGAATTGTTCTTTTATAACTTTATAGTCAACATGTCAGTCTCTATTTTGTCTTTGCATAATTATTTTTTGAAAACAATTCTAGACTTTTTTTATTGTTTCGGTTGTTTGGCAATGTTATAAAAACAGTAAAACAGTAAAAATGGTGTAACAGTTTTCTTAATCATTTAAATTAACGGATAAACAAGATATTGTGATATCCAAGGGCAATTTGTAAGTTAGGGGAAATCCTTATCTTAAGATTGGATGGTTTATCAGTTAATGAACTTATAAAATCTCTTGCTAAATATGATGGGCCTGAACGTATATTGTGTTTGTGCGGTTCTCCTTTTCTTCTATTGAAGAGATGCAGCCTCTTGACTTTTCCCGTTGAGTTTACGGAAATTTTGTATCTTCCCTATGCATGCTCAGAAACATTTAATGAGCTAGCACATTATTTTGGTTGTATATCTTATCTAGCAACTTGTTCTTAAAACACCGAAATGCATTTTTTTGATAAGGTGAAAAGTATTAATATAGGTTACTGCTTGATTTAGAAATGTTTGTATTCACATATGAGAATAAGATTTTTGAAAGAAGTTAGGATTTATTGCCTTTTAAACACATATGCTGAGTAATCGTTATATCAAGTATTACCTACTTTTATGTCTATACATATAAAAATATTTAAAATATGTGAAAGTTTACTTGGTATATTTCTCTATTGAGAAGGCTAGTTATGTACTGTTTGGAGGTGATGATATTTAATATATATTTTGCATGGTCTCCTGTTTTAATGTCCTGTATTCACGTTAACATAAATTGTTCTGTCCTTGATGGTTTTGTGCTTTCTAAGGCATTTCCTCCTGTGTGCCAATGCATCCTTTTGGTTGAATGTGCTTAATGTTTTCATGAAACTGAAAATGAGAGCGAAAGAAACCCAGACCTTCCTCCAGGCCTTGCTGCTTCCCAATCCTGTGACCTTGAGCCTTATGGGAAAATAAGAGCCATTATCTGCCTCAAAGGGTCTTCTGGACCATTTTTGCTTTATATGTGAAAGGGCTCTGTAAACTGCAACTGATAAACAAGTGGTAGACATTATCATTATAATTAAGAGTTTTCTAATTTTTTCTTAACTGTTGTAAAGGACTTTTGGGCTTAATGCCAAATATATGGAGGAGATTCAGATTAACTAAAGTCATCCTTAAAACCATCATTACATAGACCACTGTGAATTCTAGGTCTTACTAGGAGCAGTAGTTTCTTCAAATGACTATGAATTTTAAAAGCAATCCTGTTTCTCACTTTGAAACTCAATATTTCTATTAATAAATTGAGTGCATTCCTTCTTTCCCTAGTCAAAGTGAGTTTTTTCTGCCCTATTCAAAATAGAAAACAAATTTAAAGGACCAGACCTACCAAAAGCTTTGGAGTTCGGGAAGCTGGAAGATCAAGATGAAAACAGAAAATAGTGAGAAAATAGCTGTGCGGTGAAGTCCAGGGTGTTAGTGGTAATAGCTGTAGGTAGCTACTCAAGGTCATTAAGTGCTAGGAAAAGAGATAACCAAGGAAAAAGTCCTCACTTTATACTTGGTGTAAATGAGACTGTGAGAGGCTAAATAACTTATAAGTCATATAAAACGTCAGGAATATTTCTTCTTAGGAATTGCTTTCTTATCAGGGAAAGTAAAGAGAAATTTGAATTTTCTTTCTCTTTCTAATTCTTATTTTCAGCTATCAAGTTTTGTCAATTTGTCTTTCAGAGTATCTTTCGAATTTATATTTCCCTTTTCCTAGTGAAGCCCATTTCGTCACTGCTGTCTGGGTCTCCTCATCTCACACCTAATCCCATATTCTTCTCATGGGTCTTCCTGACATAATGACTGCTTCTCAAAGTTTGGACTGTGTAAAACCACAGGGGTTGTTAAAAATGTAGATGTCTAAGCCCCAGGTGAGATCTACTGTATCAGGATCTCTGAGAACTGGGGCCCAGGCATGGAGTCTTAACATGCTCCTGGCCAGGTCAGAGTTCTCAACCCTGGTTGGACATTAGAATCACCCCCAATGCCAGATCTAGTAGTGTGGAAAGCTCTCAGGTGATTCTGTTGTGCTGTCAGTGTGGCCATCACCCTTTAAAGTGTATATGAACCACCTCAAGGGTCTTGTTAAAATGTAAATTGGGAGTCAGGAAGTCTGGGATGGAACTTGAGCTGCTTCATTTCCTGTTAGCTTCCAGGTGATACAATTACTACTGGACACTTTGAGTAGCAAGGAGCCAATTCTAACATTAAATTTTGTGAATAACTGCCTAGATTTTGCCCCAGTCATTCTCTGTGCTAATGATAATCAACCTTGACTGTATATCAGAATCACTTGAGAATTTAAAAAGTCCCTATAGTTTCAGATTTAGGGGCCTGAGATTAATATTCAGTTATCTCTGTTTTTACTCAGTGCCAGTGATGATTCTAATGCAACACGAGCGTTTGGATCACTATGGCTCTATGTTGCTGCATTATGATGTTCTCTCTGGAACTTGCTTGGTTTCTTTGTTGATGAGCTCAGTGCTTCCCATCCTTTTCCACATAATGGCACACAAAGAAAATGGTAATATTTATGTGGCACAGTGGGGCAAGTGGATGATCTCTTCAAAGTCAAAAGGTTACTGGCCCCAGGGACTCTGGCTATCTTATCTGTGGCACTCCAGGGCCCACTGGTTAGGGAGCTTTGGCCAAACTCCCCATACTGTGTATATAATGAGTAGGCCCTCAGTAAATGTTAGCACACGATTGTCATCATTATTTATATTCCATACCACCAGTGTTAGGGATGGGAATTCTTTTTATCATGTTGAAGCCAAGTCCACATCCAGCTTTATTTGTCCTCTTTTCTGGCTACTCTCCATAAATCCCCACCTAAGGTGTATCCATGTCTTGAGGCTTCTACCTCTGCCCCTCATGATCCCATCTTAATAAACTGTGGTGTAAGAAGGTCATTACTGATCTGCCTTCTCAGTTTTCTTATAGTTCTTAGACTTCGTACCATTTACCTGAATGCTTTATGTTTTCTGTCATTATTTTATGTACCTAAATTTGCTTTTTTTTTTTCTTTTCAGAGACCGGATCTTGCTCTGTTGCCCAGGTTAGAATACGGAGTACAGTGGTGTGATCATAGCTCACCGCAGTCTTGAACTCCTGGGTTCAAGCATCTTTTCACCTCAGCCTCCTGAGTCGCTAGAAATACAGGGATGTGCCACCACACCTGGCTAATTTTTAAGAAAAATATTTAGAGAAGGCGGTCTCACCATGTTGCCCAAACTGATCTCAAACTCCTGGATTTAAGCAATCCTCCCGCATCAGCCTCCCACAGTGCTGGGATTTTAGACATGAGCCACTGTGCCAGCCTAATTCTTATGCCAAAGATTTTATCTTTAAGGGCAAAGATATTGGCTAATGTTTCCTTAATATTCCTCTTGGTTTTTAGGAAAATGTGTTGTGCATCTACTAGGCATTTCAATACTTGTTGGCTTTGAAACATTTATATCCCACACAAAAATCTAGGCACTAGAAGGGAGGAAGGAGCTGAGCTTGTGGGATATATGAGTGTTTTCTCTTTCTCAAACTGGGTCCTGAAGAATGTCTTTTCATTTGTTAGTTTACTACATAGAAACTAGGCTTTGTTTCATTCTAGGTACTATAATTTTATTTGTGTACACACGCATACCTTCATGTACCATCATGTACTGGGAACCTTTCCGATAATTTGGATCATTGAGATATTGTCTGTGTGTTTACATTTTTATTTGAATACATTCTATAATTTCTCTTATATGGTTGTGGGTAATAGTAATTTAACAGTTTAACTGAGTGAGGTGCCACACATGATGCTAGGTAGTATAAAGATGAATTAAACACAGGCTCAGCCTCGAGGCTCTTGGATTCTAGCAGAGGAAACTGGTGTGTGCATGACCAGCTATTTAGGGCTGTAATAGAGGTATTATAGCTAGGGTAGCAAGACAAGCAGCACAAAATTCCACATGTGAATTCTTTTGACTTTAAAGGGTGAATTATGAATTTTTCAGGCAGCAACAAAGTTACAGACTCACTAAGGCCCTTGGGGTTTTAGAGGATTGTTGCTCAGTATCCATAATGAAGGGTGTGTGATGAGGGCTGACTGGAAATAGGCCAGAGTGTGGGTTCCATGGTGCGAGCAATGAGAAGTCAATGGGGCTTTTCCAGTGAGGGGGTGAGATGCTTAGATCTGTACACTTAGAAACTGGCTTCAGGCTCCAGGAACAGGGAGACCAATACTACAACTTCAGCTTCTGGAAAGAAGCTTGAAAACTCAGAACAGACCTTAAGAACAGTAAGAAATGGTTAGTAATGTTAGGAAGGGGTTGAATATAGAATCTGTCAAGATTGATTTGAAAACTTTGTCTAGATAAATTTAAGGAGTATTCTTAACCTCTTTTTATGTCATTTTGTCACTTGAGGCCAAAGTCTTTAGAATGCTTTAAGTATGGATTAACCTCAGTGTAGGAATAGGTTGTATTTTTATGTTTTGCATATCATTTTGGACTTAGACTGTATTCTTCATATAAGTTTTGTTACAAGATAAGGTCATTAAATACCCACAAGTGGGAAAGGTCAGTCACAGTGGAAGGAGATCCAGGTTCGGAATTAGAACACCTAGGTTCAGCTGGTTCTTGCCATTTACCAGCTGTGTGCTTTTGGAGGAAATAATCTTTTTGAGGCCCTGTTTTTCATTTATAAAATGGGAATAAATACAAGGTTTTTGGGAAAATGGAGAGTTTGTGAAGATGCTTTGTGAATTTGAAGTCAAATACTATTATAGTTATAAAGTATGCATGTAAGGGAAAGGTGTAACATGGATGGGAAAATTTTTCTATAGTCAGGAAAACGTCCTGCAGTTGTGGAAGGGCAGCCTGCAGGTGACCACAGAGGGGCAAATGCAGAAGCCCACACTGGCTTCCTGGGGTTCTCATACTTTGAGGAGGATAAAGAGAGCAAGGACAGTGGGTCTCAAACTTTAGGTGCACTAGACTCAACTGGGGAATTTTAAAAGTGCAGATTCCAGGGCTGTACTTCCCAAGTATCCCCAGGAGAGGTCTAGGAAGGGCCCAGGACATCTGAGTAGGGCTGCTGGGGTGGAGTGATTGGGAGAGGGGAGAAGGTAAGAGTGGGCGGGGCCAAGGTGCTGGTCAGAGAGGGAACGAGGCTTGGGGGCTTTGAGGATTGAGCAGAGCAGTTAGGGCAGTACCCTCCGTCTAGTTTCTTTGTCCTGTCCTCCAGCCTTCCTCGCTGCAGCCAGATACGGGGGCAGGGAAAAGGAGATGTCCCCTCTCCACTTGCCAAGGACAAGGGACTTGCTGGAAAGAACAGTGTTCGCCACTGACCCTGGGAGCTGTGTCTGGAACAAGGGGGAACCAGGACAACTGAGAGAAGGGAACTGGGGTCTGGGGTTGGATCCCTAGCAGAAACCTGGCCCCACCACAGGAAATGACTGCACGCCAGGGAGCAGGACCCAGGGAGGGAGCTGTCCACTGGGCCAAGACATCTGGAGGCTTAAGCAGCTGGGCTAAGCAGCTGGCCATGTGTAAATGAGGTGGCTAATTTACACGAAGTAAATGGGGACTTCACTTGTGAAAAAGATCGTTACACACCCGTAATTTAGGTTTATTATGTGGACATAATTTTGGATTATTTAATTCCCCCCCACCCCAGATTCAGCAAACACTTAGGCCTGCTCAGCTTCCTGCTAATAAGTACTGTTTTGAAGTTTGATAAAACATTGTTTCTGCCCTTAGGGAGTTATAATCTATTTTGTTTAAACAAGATTCTAATAACAGGAGAAGAATAATTTTCAGGAAAGAGTCCTTTCAATTCCTATAAGACTGAAAATTGATATAATGCGATATATAATCTGGTATAAAGTTTCTTTAATCAGAAAGAGTTAATGCAATATCCCAGAGTGTCTAATTTAGTTTCAGAGTATAGGCAATATCTGTGCTTCCAGCAAAATTGTAAGAGCCTCTCAAAATTCTCAGCCATAAGGATTGTGATGCTTTGAATTGGATTACAAAGCAAACCTTTCCTTGAATACTGTTTTCTTAGACAATAGGTTTGGATTTTTTTTTTTTTTTTGAAATTTATAGTTTTTTTTATGTTCTGGGTCTTTTAAATGCTATATTTACCTCAGTTCCTTGGAATCCCCAAAAATGGCATATGTGTTAAAGTGGGAAAAATTAGTTTACCAACTTTGTTACACTCCCAAAAAGACATAGACAGGCTTGATAATCACTGGAATAAACTTAGAGAAAATCATTTGGTATATTCTTTTCTGTAGGCGAGAAGGCAAGAAAAGCTCTTTAGGGGTGCCTTGAGAAGTTTTTGTTATTTTATGTCTCTGTTCTTAAATTATATGCTCACAAAGCAGTATTTGCTTTACTGGGACTTTCATTTTCAAATGACATATATGAATATATTTTAATTTTTAAATAAAGTATATCTCTAAATTTTTATACAAAAATTAATAACTTTTATAAAATGTGCTGCCTACATCAACAGATGAAATGTAACATTTTTTTCCCTTTTATCTTTAGAAAAGTGGGAGGGAAATAGGAATGCTTTAGGGTAAAGGAGGCCTTTGTCTCATCTCTTCCATTCCTCTCCTACAGAGGCCATGCAGTGCAGGACAGAATTCCTGAGTCTAGTTTCCCTTTCTTGGTTTACCTGCTATGTGTTCTTGTAAAAGTTATTTAACTGCTCTGTGCCTCAGTTTCTAGTCTGTATACTGGGGAAGTATTTGGACCTACCACATATAATAGTTGTGAGGATTTATTGAGCTAGTCCAACTAAAGCACTTGTAAAGTGCTGCCTATGTAATAAACATTCAAATGTTAGCTGCTTTATTATTGTAATCATTATTATTATCACTAAATCGACATGCACAAAGGAATTCAAATCATTGGACAGATTATGAATGGGCCCTGGAGACTAGGAAAGAGTGCCATTCACGTGCCAGGAACTTCAAGGATTGCCTACTGTCTACTGTAGTGCTGAAGGGAGCCAATTTAAAGGAATTAAATTAGGAAGATACCAAAGGTATCTTGTATCTCCCATCTGTCTGAGAAATTATGGTATTTTAAAGACATAGAGGGATGATGACTTTGACAAATCTTAGTTATCACTCCAAAATTGGGATGGTCAAAGGCCAACTTAATGGCATAATGTGAAATGTATTGTTGAAGTCAGCAGAAGTCAAGGATGCCTTCTTTTATCTGAATTATTTAGTAGTATTCTAGGTGTTATCATAAGTGAAAAAGAAACTAACAGTAAAATTGTAAAACAAGAGCAAAATTATTATTTGTAAATAATACTGTTTAAAATGGAGAATTAAAGATAAGCTAAAAAACTATGTGAATTAATAGTTTAGCAAATAAGCCAAAAATACATTACAAAATAAATACTCTTCAAAAATACGCTAACAATATCTAGTAATATACAGTAAAACAAGACTTCATGAATATTAACAGAAAAAAATGTTAAACTTCCAGGAGAGTCTTAAGAAATATATATTAACAATACCTGTAGGATTTTTCTCAAGGGCAATTGAAAAGCAATTTGAATAATTGAAGGTATATATCATATTTACGGATATGAAGACTCTATATTGTAAACATGTAGATACTTCCCAAATTAATTTATAAATGAAAATCCAATTATGATCTCAAAGAGATTATCAAAGTGTAAATATGACAAGTCTTCAGTATGATAAAGGTGGCATTTACATTCAGTGAGAGAAGAATGATTTATTCAGAAAATGATAGTTGAATCATTGAGCAAATAAAGGCCAAATTTTATTATGGTGGGGTTAAATTTTTAAAGATAGAAATCAAAAGCAAATAATAGGTTTGCCAATAAGGAAAAAATTAAAATTTCAAAAGCTGAAAATACCTTATAAAAATGTAAATGACAAACCAAGTTAAATACTTGTAACTTCAGTGATCTAGAAAGAGTAACTCTGTCTTTTGTAACCATGTCTCCAAGACAAAATGTATTTTTAAATTGAAGAAATATAAATACTACTTCAAGGGTAAGACAACAAGATCTGAGATATTTGGTTTTCCTTTTTTTTTTTTTTTCTTTTTCCATTTCTTTTTCTTTCTTTCTTTCTTTCTTTTTTTTTTTTTCAATATTTTTGTAGAGATGGGGTTCTGCTATGTTGCCCAGGCTGGTCTTGAACTCCGGGGCTCAAGCCATCCTCCTACCTCAGCCTCCCAAAATGCTGGGATTACAGGTGTGAGCTCCTGGCCTGGTTTTTATTTCTAAGAATATTTTCATACTTCAAAAACATAATTCATAAACTTTATTTGGTAGTTATTAAATCGAAAGCCAGCAATCAGATGTATCTTGTGATATAAGGAAACCAAATGGTATTAATATTTTCTGGATTCATCTTAATATGTTCTTTGTACTTGAATAGAGAGCAAGCTGTTGATTCTTATGAGATTGATTTTATTAGCTTTCTTTCTCTTTTCTTTTTTCCTCCCTCCTCATTTCATTTTAAATTTGTTTAAAAACAAGAGTAAGATTTATAATAAAATTTCAGACATTGCAGTAGTATGTAAAAATGGTAGTGCCCTCTTTTTTCCCCACCCTCAATCCTGTACCCCCAAGTCACCATATTTCTTTTTTCTAAGTTATCCTTACCTGTGAGTCTATTCCTCTTGGTTCTATTAGTGGTAGTTTTCATCTAATGGTTCCTGTATAGTGTTTGGCAAATATTAGGCCTCATATATTTTGTTGAGGAAGTGAGTGAATGAAAATTGTAGCTATATGCTTAATTCCCTTATGGTCCAGTCTATTGGAATTTTAAGGATGGCCTTGGGGCTTTTTCTGAAGAACCAATATTCTTTTTCCAGTCCCTAAGAGTCCAACATTACACATCTTAGTATTTGACATGCTTATCTTGACATGCTTTTCTGTAAGGTGAAAATATTTCTTTATGCTAAAATAGTAATGTAAATTTCTTTTTTCTTCCAGCTGCCTTTGCAGCAGTGTTGCACTGGTAAGATTGTTTTTTCTCCTGTGGTATTTTATGCAGATGTTTATAGTTTACCAAAGCTTTTCTCTATACATTCAAAGGAATAATTTCAGCATGGTAAGGATGAATATATATATTCATATATATATATATATATATATATATATAAAATACATATAGTACAGTAGTCTGAAAAAGTAATTTAATTGATAAATCAGGGTCAGAATAATATAGTCTTTTTAATAAAAGAGATCCATTATTAAAGAGGCTATATTTGATAGTCTGCCTCACTTAACATTAATAAAGTATTCATGTTGCAAAGAAGATTAATTTTTTTTAATCTTCTGGATAGAGAGAAATATGAATTTCATTAGATATTTCTGAAATGTTGACCCAATGACATTTGCAGTTTAATCTATACTTTTATTTTACTTCACTTAAAATACCATCATTCTAGTTCATTTTAATTTTAAAATCTAATTCGAATGTTTTTTAAATAAAAATTTTAGTAGAAAAGATGTACTGAGTGGAAAACAAATATGGATACTGTTGTATTTGGGTTTTATTACTAAATTGTCTGCAATAGATACTTTGATTTTTGCTTTTAGAGTTACTTTTAAAAATAATACTTAATGTAAGTTTTAACACTATTGCTTTGTTTTGTTTTTCCAGGAGCCATATAACACACCTCTTTGAAAATGATCGTCATTTTTCTCACCTCTCAACGTTGGAAAGGGAGATGGCTTTTCGCACTGAAATGGTTAGTTTTTATGTGGTATTTTATTGCAGTACTTTAGGAATTAAAAAAAAAATAAGCTTTTTGTCATGGAAATTTTCAAAAAGATGTTCCAAGTAGAAAGAGTACATAGCAACCCCCACCCCACTCTCCTGCTTCTACAACTGACAGCACATAACCAGTGTTCTTATATCTACACCTCCACTCATCCATCTCTTTTTAAAGGAAATCCCAGACATTGTATCATTTCATCTATTAATACCAATGCTTCATAAGTATCTCAAAAGGCAAGACTCTTTTTTTGTTCTTAACCGTGGTACCATTGTTACACTTGAAAATAATTAACAACAGTTCCTTAATATCACCCAATAAAAATCTGTATTTAAATGACCTCATTGGCTCTTTTTTTATGCTTTCTTTTTTTTTTTAAGCAGTTGGTGTGTTTGAAATAGTATCCAAACAATGTCTGTAACACTGCATGTAGTTGATGTATCTCTTAAGTCTTTTAATCTTTATTAAATAAATTCCTCTTCCCAGTTTTGTTTTGTTTTCCTGCTATTTGTTTGTTGAGGAATCCAGGTCATTTGTCCTGTAGAATTACCGACAGTAATTCATATCGTTTATTATGTTTATTTGTCCCAAGTTTCCTGAAAATTGATGGATTAGAGTTTTGACAGCTGAAGAGTTGACTTTTTTCCTGGCAGGAATACTTCCTAGGTTGTGTTGTGCACTTCCTATGCTATCATGCCAAGAGGCATACCATATCTAGTTGTCTCACTTTCTCTGATGCTAGGATTGATCAGTGGCTTTAGGTATTGCGATACTGATCTCTGCATTATAGCCTCGTCATAAGCCTAGGTCAGTTATTTAATTATCATTGGCAAACTATCACTATCTATCCTATCGTTTTTTTCTTGTACTTATTAACTATAATTCTTTTTTTTTTTTTTTAAGAGACTGAGTCTTACTCCATCACCCAGGCTGTGGAGTGCAGTGGTACTATCACAGCTCACTGCGGCCACAAACTCCTGGGCTCAAGCGATCCTCCTCCTTTGGACTCCCATAGTCTGAGATTATAATCATGAGCTACCAAGCCTGTCCATTATAATTCTTCTATAAAGAACTTTCCCACAATACCTTTTTGGTTTCCTGACATATACTTCATAGAGGAAAGACAGGAACATGCTTGATACTTTCTTTTTACTTATCAGTTTTCAGAAAAATGAGTACATTCTCCATCATCTTCTAGTGGTGACCAATGGAGTACTTTCTTTTGGTATGTCATTATCATGTGATGGATTTTAACATATTTTGTAAACTTCCCGTCTTTAGCTAGTGAAAGCCCTTATAGCTCACCCTGCTTGCTCTTGATGTGACTTTACTAGTGTTCCATAGCTTTCTCACTTTCAAGTACTATAAGACATTTTCTAGCCAGATCTAGCAAAGAGCCCTCATTCCTTTTCGTAGCAAATGGTATTTAGAGACCACAATTTTGGTGCTAGAGTTGCTCATTGCTATTAGATTGGCCATTGTGTCAAGGCCTTTTTAGTGAACAGAATTAGGAAACTAATTTTTTTTTTTCAAAAGAAAGTAAATCATAAATTTATATTCATATTTTAAAATTGAAATTTAGGATTAGATGTTTTTTACTTATTTAATATTAAACTTACATCTTTTCTCTTAGTCTGAGAATCTTGGTTTCAAATTACTATTTGTTATGAATAAAAGTACCAAAGGTGATATTAAAAAATATTATTACTGAAAAGTAAGTAATTTTCTTGCAGTTTGTTTTGGCCTAGAATATATTCCACTAGGGATATACAGTAAAATTACCATATCTTAAAGTTACTTGAAATTCTCTCCTAACTTAATAGTTAATTCTTTTATTTTTATTTTGATATTTAGGGATTTTTATTTGATTTATAATTAAACAAAACATTTACATTATTCCCAATTCAAACCTACAAAACAAGGTAGGTGTAGTTTCCTAGGGCTGCCATAACAAAATATAGTAAATTAGATGGCTTAAAATGCAAGAGATTTATTCTCTCACAATTCTAGAGGCTGCAAGTGGGAAATTAAGGTGTCGACACGGCCATCTTGTCTCGGGAGGCTGTGGGGGACAATCCTTTCTTACCTCTTCCTCGATTCTGGTGGTTGCTGGCAATCCTTGGCATTCCTTGGCTTGTTGATCTCTGCCTTCATTGTCACGTGGCTTTTCCCCCACCCCACGTGTCTGTCTTTGTGTCCAGATTTCCCTCTTCTTGTAAGGGTTTCAGTTGTATTGGATTTAGAGTCTGCCTTAATCCAGTGTGACCTCATCTTAGCTCGATTATAAATACAAGGACCGTATTTCCAAATAAGGTCACATTCACAGGTTCTGGTGGACATGAAATTAGGGGGACACTATTCAACTTAATACAGGAGGAAATACATCTTAAAAAAATAGTGATATGAGATCTAAAACACAGTAGTATTAAGACCATATTTTCCTTTTCAATAAATACCTGGGTAGATATATTACTTTTGTAATGATGAGCCTTAAACCCAGTTTAGAGTTTGGTAGCTAATGGTACTGGCTGCCAGGGCAGCTCTAGGTAAAATTGCATAGAAGGTTGAATTGTATGTTGTATTTATCTGTCTTCCCTTATACTGGCACTCATACTCCCCCCAGCCTTCTTGTTCTTTCTTATTTTTCACCTCACGTATTATTCCACCCTTGCTATCTTTCCAAAGTAGCATGTCAAGCTAAAAAATCATCTCTTTTCCTCAAAATAGGGCCACCCCCCACATACCCTCTCCCACAGGGTTCTTACCTTATGCTGACTTGATACAAGGGAGAATGATCTATAAAGTTAGTTGGTATCTGAATGAAATTTATATGTAATAATACATCATCAGGTAGCCTTCTCAGCACATTTGCAATTTCGTATGTAAATCTGGAGGAAAAAATGAATGATAGTGTCATTTTGGGATTCAAATAAGCAATTGGGGGGGAACACTTTTGACTTGGGAAGATTTCTTGGTGTATGATAAATTTTAGTTCCATAATAAACCACTCACCCTGTTCATAAGATAGCTTTTTGTCACCTTTATATTAGTATGGGTTATAGGATTTTCTTAGGTGAAGTGTGCTGAGTCATGTTATTTTTAAATGTTGAAGCTATTTTTGAAGCTATTTTGCTTCCAATTATTTCAATTAAGACAAGATTATATGAAAATAATGTAGTTTTTTCATCTTTAGAATTTATTAGTGATCAGAAACCTATGAAATTAATTGTAGCTATTACTTGTTTTTTAAAAACAGTGTATTCTAAATTTTTTTTAAGCTAAAAAGAGGCAAAATAATTACATACCTTTTATTATAACTAGAGCGTATCCTTATTTCAGGGACTATATTATTCCTACTTCAAGACTATTGTGGAAGCACCCTCCTTTTTTAATGGAGTCTGGATGATTATGAATGATAAACTGACTGAATATCCCCTTGTTATTAATACATTAAAAAGGTTCAATCTTTACCCTGAGGTAAGTTACTTTTTCCAATTGTGATTTTTCACTTTTTAACTGTTTTTTTGTATAAATGCTGATTCTAAATCTAAGATAGAATTCACTATATTCAATTTTATTTCGTTTTTTAAAAGCAAATATGTATCTTGGGAAGGAACATGGGAAAAAGATTCTAATTGATTTTGGGAGGGCTTTAACCTATTCTATAGGAACTTCTATTATGATTGTTTAGAAAATGCAAAACCTGGATTTGGTGTGCTTGTAAGGGAGCTCCATTACTTTTACATGTCATTTGCCAAATAATGTTTCTTCCCTTTTTAGGGTTCCTCATATAATTGATTGTACTTGCTTGGGTTGAGGGTGGGAGGTCAGCCTATCCAGGAAGTAAGGGGGGAAGGGAGTGATATTTGGTCTCTCCTTTACCCTCCTTGCAAAACTATAAATTTGTTGATGTGGAACTGTTGAGTTCAACAGAATATATACTTTAATGATTTTGATACATGCTACCAAAATGCCTTCCAGAAAGGTTCTACTAATTGAAATCTCCACTAGCAGTTTTAAAAATATTTGCTTGTTCATGCCTTTTGTCTGTAATAAATTTATTATGTTTATTTATACACAGGTGTTTCTATAACGCTTTATAGATAAAACATAGTTTTTTGGTTTTAGCTTTGTGTATGATGAGTATGTATTTTTTCTATACAGAAATATCTGTGAATTTTAAAAATTTGTTTTTTCTTTTATACATACATATAAACAATCTTTATATGCATTACAATTATATTTTTATATTTACATTTTTAATTTATCTGGAATTGGTTTTGATGCACAGTGTGGGGTAGGTATCTAACTATATTTTTTTCAAAATGCTATTCTGTGTAACCTAATACTGACGAGTGGTCCATTCTGTTTCCACTGATTTGTATTAATAGTAGCTTTCTTTTTTAATATGCAAAATCATTGTACACATATGCTTGCATCTGTTTTTGGACTTTGTGCTCAGTATTGCCTTAGGTTGAGGCCACAGAAAGTGGACTTTGAGATGGAGATTTGCATAAAAAAAGTGTTTGTAGAAGTGCCCTTGGGATCAACAGCTGGAGGGGGATGAAGGAAGCAGGATGAGGCAGGTGGAAGAGTTGAACTATAATGCAGTTTACAGTGAAGACGTCAGTCAGTCCCAGGGGGAGCTCTGGAGCTGGGATGGCCCTGCAGAGTTGTTCTGCCTTGAGGCAAGGACCCTTGGCCTTTGTATACCTCCCAGTTGACTAGTTAGTTATTGGATATAAATTGCCCTTGGGTAGGGGTGTGCCCCAGTGAATTTACTTTCTTCAGCCAAGGGCAGTGCCCAGAGAAGGACTTAGCTGAGAGCTGTCAGTTACCAACCCTTTTTTTTGCTGGAGGAATGAGAGCCTTAGCCCAGAAGGGGGACCGGGGTGGCTCACCACCACCTCCACCACAGTTATACTGATCTGTCTGGCTCTTCCTGTGCCAGTATCACACCATTTTAATTACTGTAAGTAATAAGTTTTCATATCTGTTAGGACATTCCCTTTAGTTGTTTTCTTTTTGTTATTTCTCTAGTTAAATTTTAGATACTCTTGGGATTTTGATTAGGATTGTTTTAGGTTTATGAATTAATTTGAGGGAGAATTCACATCTTGAAAAATTAGGTCTATTTAAGTAGACCCAGTACCACCCTATTTGTTCAAATCTTCTTTTATGCCCCTTAGTAGAGTGTTATAGCTTTTGAAAAACATAAATCTTGCCATTTTTTTGTTATATTTTATTCTTACCCGTGGATGAATAGTTGAAGACTGACCAGTGAAGAGATAGGAGATTCTGAGCTTCATTTCACTAGATTTAAAAGGAGCCAAGTGGATGGTACAGGAAGGGGAAATTTGGTAATTATTAAAACATCTCAAAAATATTATAGTAATAAAAACTGTTTGGGATAATTTCTTTTTTTATGATGCCTCTACTTTTTTAAAAAATAGGTAATCTTGGCCAGCTGGTACCGGATTTATACCAAAATAATGGACTTGATCGGTATTCAAACCAAGATATGTTGGACAGTTACCAGAGGAGAAGGACTCAGTCCTATTGAAAGCTGTGAAGGTAAGTTGCTTTCTATAATATTGTCCAGTTATCTATAGTAACATAAGAAACGTATACACCCAGCATAATAAACTTAGCCCAAACTTATTGGTATAAGCAGCAACCATTTTATTATGCTTGTACCTTTTGCACATCTAAAAGTTGGGCAGGATATAGCAGGGTTAATTTGTCTCCATGATGTCAGGGACCTCTGCTAGTAAGACTCAAATGGCTGGAAAGACCAGAATTAGCTGGAGGCTGCTTCACTCACATTTTGGTTCCTGGTTGGGGTGATTGTGAGGCTGAGCTCAGCTAGGACTGTCCACTGGGACACATACATGTGGCTTTTCCATGCGACTTGGGCCTTTTTTACAGCAAGGTACCCCAGAGTAGTCAGGCTTTTCCTGTGGCAGCTCCAGGCTCCAAGCTGTACCCTGCATGGCCTCTTAAGACCTACCCTCAAAAGTCATACGGTATTGCTTCTGCTGTACTCTGTTGAAGCAGTAACAAGCCCAACTGGACTCAAAAACCGGGGTCATAGACCTCATAACTCTATAGCAGGCATATCAGTGAATTTGCAGCCCTGTTTCAAAACCACCACAGCTACTACCCTCTTCTCATCTATGTTCTGCAATAGTACCATTTTTTTCACATGGGAACCAAGGCAACCATTTAATATATCTGGCAACCATTTTCAAAATAAACACAGTTTAATGTAGATTGCTAGACACATGAAGTAATTTGTGGTTAGAACATATGTTTTGTTTATTTTTAAAGGATTGGGAGATCCTGCTTGCTTTTATGTTGCTGTAATTTTTATTTTAAATGGACTAATGATGGCATTATTCTTCATATATGGCACATATTTAAGGTAAGAGAATATTTTAGTATGTGTTTATAAGATATACTAGAATAATAAAAATACTTGATTAGTTAATAGTTAATCATTGCTTAGCTGATAGTTCAATTTTATAACAATCTCATTCCTAAAATATCTACTTGTAGTTATAGAATTATTTCACATTTGCATGATTTCACCACTGGTATGGCAAACTGTACCAGTGTTGTTATAGAGGCATAAATAGAGCGTGGTGGAGATAACTTGATAAATTTTAAATATTTATAGGCACTTGAGCATAAACAATATATATTATTTATATCAAATATAAAGGAAAAGACCATTCATTATCAAAATGATATGAATGGCTCTAACTTTACTAATGTTAAAATAGAAGCATATTCTATACAAATATCTAATATCTAACCTGATTTACTTTACAGTTGAGTAGTATTTCTAAAACTAAAAGATTGACTAATTTTTTTAAGGGTTTTGATGTCTATTTTTCTTCTTTTTGTGACGACTTATCATACTGTATATGTGTTTGAACTATTTTACCTTGAGGGTGCCTTTAGAATTTTCTTCATTACTGCTTACTGATTCTTTGTAGTACAGAAATACGAGCGTATGTATATGATTTTCAACTTGGGATAATGAGTTTGCATCTGCTATTATCCCATTATCTTCTTTGCTTTGGAAGTATGGCATTTTCAGTTTAGTACCTCACAGATCTGTGGAATTTGTAGCTCAGTGTTTGAGTATATAGCAGTAACTTGATAAACATTGTCAAAGGAGAAAGCTATTAGAAGATAAATTTAAAATATATTTGCATATAGATTTAAGACACTTCGATGCTAATATTTCTGACTTTGGTCTAAGAAAATTCTTTTAATTATTTAATTGGGGAGATTAAAATGGAAATGCATGATTAAAAGATGATGTGAAAGGGTGAAAGATTTTGTTTTTGAAACAAGGGACAAAGAAATAACTTAACCAAAAGAATATGGTAATCAGGAGGCTGAGTTGAGGGAAAGTGGGCCAGTGTGCTTATATAATGAGCCAAAGGGATAGAAACTTGGTGGTATATATTCATTTTGCTAAGTACTGCCCGTCTGTCTTATGGATAGCTTTATCACATTTGGGAGATTAGATTTTAAGTAATGGAAGTTATAATGTGAAATATGGCATGATTGCTAAATTGTTAGTCTTTACTTATACTATTTTTTTTTTTTTTTTTTGAGATGGGGTCTTGCTACGTTACCCAGGCTGGAGTGCAGTGGCTGTTCATAGGCATTAACATAGTGCACTATAACCTTGAACTCCTGGGCTCAAGTGATCCTCCTGCCTCAGCCTCCCTAGTAGCTAGGGCTACAGGTGTATGTCACCATGCTCAATTACTTTTTTAATTGAAAGAAGAATTTCTAAACATTTACTAAAGAAAACATTCATATTGTTTTCTTATAATTTATAACCTTTGTTTCAAAGGCAGAAGGCACAACATCTGCTGAACAGAATAGAAGTTTCTGGTTTTAGTTGAAGGGTTCTTGGGAGTTTGGGCCCTGACCTGAACTTTCTCAAACTTCAGCCCCGACAGTGCCTGGTAGGCAGTTTTCTCCCGATTTGGGAGATGCATATTCAGTTCAGTCAACATGTAAAGTACATACTAAGTAGTTTCTTTCTTAAGACTGTGTTTGGGCTCTGAGTGTGTGGGAGTGGGGAGGGTGGAGATAGAGGTAGTGGCAGAATGTGTGTAATGGAAGACAGAGGAAAGAAAGATAAAGTGCTCAAAATTCCAGAGTAAGGAGAAATTTGTTCTGTGTGAAGGGGCCACTTTAGCTTGACCTTGGAGAATCAGGGTTATTTGGATAGGTGGAAATGAACAATGAGGGAAAAAACATCCCAGGGAGAGGCAAAGACGGAAAATCTACATCCTGAGAAGCAGGTAAAAAGCAGGTCAGTTTAACTGGGATGCATGTTCTTGAGGAGGCATTGTAGAAGATTAAGATTGGAACAGTGGCTGGGCTGAGTGGTGAAAATCCTTGATACTAGGATGGTTTGAAACCTATTCTAAAGCAAGTGAAGAAAATCTGAAATTTGGCCAGTACAGGGACAAGATTCAAGCTGAGCTATGATCTCATGAGACCCTTGACTTTCACCAGACCCCAAAGTCAAAGCAGTGACTGCTTCAGCACAGTGTTTGTCAAACTGCAGGACATGACCTGTTAGGGGGTTTTAAAATCAATTTAGTCAGTTGAGCCTGGCAATTTTTTTTACATGAAAAAGAAAAGAATACAAATGTAAACAATAGCATCTACCACACTTGATAAGGGTAGATATTAGAGAAACTTCTATTTGCTGTATGTATGTGTATATGAATATATACTGAGCTGTAGTATAAAGTCGTATTTCTTACTGTAATTTTAGTGTAAAAAAAAAAAGTCTGTAGACCACTGCTTAAGGTGGCATGAGGGAACAATGCATACCTTAGAGCATTTGGTTCTTTCCAAATAGCTGTCTCTGGCTCTTTTCCAGTGCCAAGGGCTGCAGCTGATTTCAGCTCCGCCTGCTTGACTGCTTCCTGCCTCAGCCGGCACCTTTGGGGTTGCCCAGGTCTCGTACCCTGCAGTGGTCCGCACTTGCAGCACACATTTTCATTTTTCCAACTCTTCTGCTGTGTGTGGGCTTTTCCTTAACCCTGAAAAATCCCTTCAGCTCTTTCTAAAGGCATCCTGAGCTCAAGGTTCTTCCCAGCACTACCCATCACCAATGAGCTTGCAGTTCTTGTGCATAATGGAGCCACTTGTATTCTCAGGAAGCCTTGACTCTTCCATTGCTCCCTGAGGGCAGTTGTATAAACAGCTCCCAAATGCTGATCCTGATGTATATCATGTTGAATGATGTCTCTTATCACTTCTTTTCTATCAGTTTTTTTGTTGCATTTTTGTATGTTTTTCACATGCAGTATTTTTAGAGGTTTCAAATTACTAGTTCTTAATATTTCCTTCCTTAATAGTTAGTTTAGTCACCCTTCTAATTTTATGAGTGGATAAAGCTGCAGACTTCTTATATTTGGGTTAAAAATAAAGAGGAGGATAACTAAAATTGTGTTTAGATTTTTTTTTATAAATTGTGTTCTATAATTGAGATATAAAAGTTGAGATTTGTCTATTAGATTAGAAGTTTGCAGGCAGATTAAGTATGACAGTTTTTAATCCAGAAGTATATTTGTTTTAAAATAACATAGATAAAAGATTTTAGAAGCCAGATAAGCTAGTCTATTTCATCAGAAATGGAAGTAGGAAAAAAACCATAATCAAATGGTGAATGGGGCTGTGCTGCCAAATTGTAACTTGAGGAGAAGCAGTGAGATCTGTTTTGCAAACACAACTTACTCATGCTGGAATTCTCTGTATTGTAGTATTTAAAAAAAATACCCATTGTTAATTTTTTTCAAGTTATATTGTTAATTCATAGTTACGGTTTTTTATTTCATAAGATACCCTGATGTTTCTAAGCCATAGGCTAACAGTTTCTGGAGGCCAGTTTCTTAACACCCAGTGTATGCAAATCTCTGTTCTGCAGGGAGGAAGGAACTTAAGAGAGTGGTTGCTGGGCATTTAAACTCCCCCGACAGTTTCTTGTAGGGGAAATTCATATATGCCTAAAATTCTCTTATTGTTAAATACCAAAATTTTTGTTATTGGACCCCAAGGCAGATATCAAGCAAGTAATACTAAACCTGTATTCTTTGCAATTTAGTTTTTTTTCAAGACAGAGTCTCACTTTGTCACCCACACCAGAGTGCCATGGTATCATCCTACCTCACAGCAACCTCAAACTCCTGGGCTCAAGCAATCCTCTTGCCTCAGTCTCCTGAATAACTGGGACTACAGGCGTGCAGCACCACACCCGGCTAATTTTTTTCTATTTTTAGTAGAGACGGGGGGTGGGGGCATATCTCACTCTTGCTCAGGCTGGTCTCGAACTCCTGAGCTCAAGGGATCCTCCCGCCTCGGCCTCCCAGAGTGCTAGGATTACAGGCATGAGCCACTGTGCCCGGCTTGCAGTTTAGTTTGGTTTTAGTATTCTGGAGTTTGAAGTTACCTTTAGCTAGGTCATTGTGCATTGTGGAGAAAGAATAGATTAGATAGTATATTTAGCTATTAATTATTTACCCTTAGTGGTGCACTGGCACATGTTTAACAGCCAGCTCTCTGGCAAAAATACATACATATATCAAGTTTATTATAAATTTTCCTGCTATAAAGGATGTGTACAAATAACAACAGGATTTCTAAACAGTATTGTTTTTTTCCTTTCTTTTTGGAAATAGTCCACCAGAAATACTCTGACTAGCTTAAATAACGGAGTGCAATACCGGGATACAGAGGTCTTGTGAACCAGAGAGTCATTGGAAGAAGGGCTTTGTTTAAGGCTCATTCATCTGTTGGTGTTAGATTTATCCCCACTTGCTGCCGATTATTCTTTAGTTGTCTTTATCTTTCGGTCTTTCCTTCTTGGTTCCTTCCCATCTACCTGGAAATGCTTTCATTCCTTACCCTCCCCTGTTAGAGGACTAAATTGAGACAGAACTGTTTAATTGGACTCCCTTTGGGTACCCTTGTCACCCCAATCTGGTCTCCCATCCCTTCCTCCACTCCCCAGCAGTGTTTCCCCAGTGGAGATGGCTGGTCTCATCCACCTCTCCCACCACTCTCTTCATACGGTGCTTATCTGCAGGCCAAACCATTGGTTGCTTGGTATGTTTTTGATCTTAGGAGGGTAAAAATGTATAAAACCACCCAAGGTTTTCACAGATGAGTTCTGTGGCTGACCTAAGAGGACTCACTCTGTCTTTTTGGGCTTCATTTTCTCTTTAGAGTTCTCCCACTGATTACTGCCGCCTCCATCTTCAGAATTCCTGTACCTCCCGAAAACTGAAGGATGCACAAAAATTCCTTTCCCACACCTCTCAAGACAAGGGAAACAGGGTAGAATCATAAAAGCCCTTAAGTCTACGTATGATTTGCAGATCTTGTGTTAGAATCTTTGAGCCCTTTCCTATTCAGCATCCTTTCTGAGGGTGCCTCCCAAACACCCCTTTTGGTTTTTATTAACAGGCTTTTCAGCTCTTGGTTCCATTCTAGATTAAGCATCATCAGAGGAGGTCTTCTGGAGAAAGCAGTGGGCAGTGAGGGGGCTAATGACTCATCCTGGGGCGGGCAGAACAATGCCCATGTGGAGTATCTGTCTGTACCGACTGATACCTTGCCAGTCACTGCTGCCTGCTTGAACTTTTGTTTATTATACTCTATGGAGTACTTTTACTGAACTTTACTTTTGTATTATTCCTTCAGCTCATATTGAGGGTCTTATGAGTGTCAACCTAAAATAATCAAATGGCTGAGGATCCAGTTAGAAGAGTTTATTGAAGCGCAAAGTGTGAGGGCAGTCATCTGGGTTACACAGACACCAAAGAATAGTGATCAGTGCTCCCAGGGTGGGGAAAAGCGAAGATTGTTTATTTAAGCAACAACAGGTGCTGAATAGAATTACAACATTTTCCAAACAAAGGCTAACACAGATATAAGATTTGATTGGTTACTATTGATTATACACAGAGGGAGTTGCTTAGCATTTTATGGTAAAGTGGTAACAATCACACGGGTCTCTGTCTCCAGTGTCAGTTAGTCTAGGTTTGAATGAAGAACAGGGAGATGGTTAACGTACAGCATCTCAACACAAAGGTTGGGAAGCAGTAGTCATGTACCAGAGAAGAAAAACATGCATATTATGTAACTCAGTTTCCAGGGCCTAACTTTTCTCCTTGGCATAATAAATTTGGAAGGCCTTGAAATTACATTTTTGTTTTACATAAGAAATAGCTGCATGGAATTCCTTACTTTATGTTTTATGCATCTCTATAATTTGAGTACATTATCTATGATATCTCCCATTATCCTTTTCAAAAACAAAACACATTGTTTATGTGTGAAATGTGTCATATCTATGGAATTGTATAAAACCTTTACACACATATTTAAAGATTAGTAAAATGAACACCTATATACCTGTAACACTTAGATAAAGAAATAATAAATTATCAGAAGTTTTCATACCCTAAAAATTCCTCTTAATGTATTCTCTTCCCTTCCCCAACCCTCAGAGGAAAGGGTATCCTAACTTTTGGACAAATTTTTTTCTTGTTTTTCTTTATAATTTTACCACCTATGTATATATCGTTAAATATAGTGTATTTAGTTTTGAAAAACTGAATATCAAGCTCAAGCACAAACCTAGCTGTTTAAGGGAAGGGCACTATTGCCATTATTATATGAAAGTTCCCAGAAGATAGCTGAACAGGGTTTCTGGGTCATGGTCATCAGGTTCCCTGAGGGAAATTTCTGGAACGGTCAGGGGCTCGGCTGAGCTGGGAGAGGGAGCTGAGTTGCCAGGTGTTGTAGTTAACTGGTTAAAGCAACAAGCCCAAAGTGAAGGAGTTAAGCAATCATTTCCTGTGATGGTATCAACAAAAGCAGACTCCTCCTGTCCATACCCCTCACAGGTACAGGGTCAGGTAGGTCAGTGCATCTATGGTAGTTGGGGCTCAGGAGTCTTCTCATTTTACTACTGTTAATGGGGCCCCAAACAAAAGGCTCTGGGCTCTGAACAAAAGGCCCCTGCAGTTTTATGGGTCTTGAGGTGGAGGGAAGGACTAGGAGCGCAAAAGAACAGAGTTTGAGTCAGAGTGGTGAGAAGTGTCTTCAAAAACTCTCCCACCAGGAAGCCTCAGCAGAGCCCCTGAAGAGGACCTCTGCCCGAGGTCTCAGATAGACCAAGGAATAAAAGTGCGTAGGCTAGGAATGAACATATATGAAGAGCTTGACCCGCCAGACGGACCTGAATCCTTGATTGCAACTCCTCCCAGAGACCGCAGTGCACTGGCTCTGCACCAAGCCTGCGGTGAGGAGGGCAACTTTTCCCTGTGAGGCCTGCCAGGAAAAGCCTTTGC
This sequence comes from Indri indri, assembly GCA_004363605.1. Lineage (NCBI taxonomy): Eukaryota > Metazoa > Chordata > Mammalia > Primates > Indriidae > Indri > Indri indri. The sequence goes on from RJWJ010001075.1 coordinate 119,419, forward strand.
TTATGGACAGGCTGGTGAAATATATGTAGGTGTCAACCAGGAGTGTGGCACCTCAGGACATCAGTGGGCTTGCAAGATCTGGGAAACTCAGTCAGAAGAGGCCTCTGGCAGAAATGTAGCGTGGGCCAGGTACTGGATGTCAAGCAGAAATACTGTCAGGGGAAGAGCTGCCCCCTGTTTCTAAAAACACTGTGTACCCTAGCTCTCAGGAGCATATCAAAGCAGAACAGTTTCTGTGAGTAAATGAGTGTCTTTAGCCCATGCCAGCACTAAGGCATGCAGGAGCCAAGATAAAATACAGACAAGAATTTGTCCAGGCTCACCCAGACATTATCCTCAGGTTAACTAAAACATGGGGATCTTGGGCATGAGTGAGTACTTGGTTCTGGACTAGCTGCTTTCTGTGGTTTGTGTACATGTCCTCTGGGCATTTTCCTTTGCCATCCCATTGGGATGTCTTTCCCCATTTTCGTCTGTTGGATCTTCTGTGCCTGTATCCTATTTATTCTTCTTTCTTGGTTTATTTTCTCACTTTGGTAGACCACATCTTCTAGTAGTTCTTGAGAGTGGGTAGATGAGAGGCGTATTCATGAAACTCAGAATATTTGAAAGTATCTTTATTTTGCCTTCGTATTTGATTGCTTGTTTGGCTGAGCATTGAACACTTTCCTTGAAAATTTTGAAGGCATCTCTCTATTGTTTTCTTGCTTCAGATGGTGCTATTCAGACATTTTTAAGTTATTAAGATTCCTGTACCTTTGTATGTGACCTTTTCTGCCCTTCCTCTCTCTGGAAGATTGTAGATCAATCTTTTCTTTGTCTCTATGGTTCTGAAATTTCACAACAAAATGTCTTGGTAATTTTGTAATTATTCTTGAACATTTGATGGGTTTTTTCGATCTTATGCCTTAATTTCAGAGAAATTTTTAAAAATTATTTCTTTACTTATTTCATTCCCTCTGTTTTCTCTTTCAGAACTTTTATTGTTATATTTGGATGTTACATTTCTCAGTCTTCTAATTTTCACACCTTTTTACATTTTTAATCTCTTTGACTTTGTTCTGTATTGTAGAAAATTTTATCAGCCTTATTTTTCCAACTATTCTACTGAGTTTTTCATTTCCATTATCATGCTTTTAATTTCCAAGAATTTTTATTCTGTGAACATTTCTTTTTTAAAAAATAGTATTTTATTTTTGTTTCATGGTTTCGATGTCTTTTCTCTCTGAGAGTATTAATGATTTTTTCCCCTTCTCTGAATAATCTTGGTATGTTCTGGCTTTTTTTTTTTTTTAATTTCTTTTGATCTGCACCATGCATGTTAGGAGCTTTCATCAGATCTCTGGCAATCCTAGGCTGTTGTGATTAAGACTGAAGGACAAAAAAGCTGTATGAAGCTCTAAATCATGGGTGGAATCTGTTAACATTGAATTTTTATATAATTTGAATAAATGTCATGAGAAGGACTTAGAGTGACTGTCAGTTCTTTAGATATAAAAGAAAATATAAAGCAACAAATGTCTTTTCAGGTTGTAACAGGAAGATAAAGTGTTTTATTGGGTTACCTGAAATAGAAGATTACAGAATTTTTAACAAGTGATTGAGTAGGAGGGAGAAGACCTAAATGAGTTTAGAAGACACTGTCTTCTATGTAAGAATGGAATAAGGTAGTATTTGTAAAGCACCTAAAAGAATCCCTGCTTTCAGAAAATACTTTTTGATTGAATGAAATGAATGAATTAATAAATTATTGAAAGAAAAACTTAGCTCATGGTTACCATATTTGATAGGCACAATAAAAATCTGTTATCTATCATATAAGCCTTACTAGCATTTACCAATTTAGGAAATATTTTTCCTGTGGACTCATTCTGAAGCTTTCCCACTGCAGATTCCCATCTTCACTGAAGACTGCTTTTGTACTGAAGAAATACAGTACATGTATAACACTAATGTGCAAGGCTCTAGTCTAAGCTCTTTACAATGATAAACTCATTTAATCCTATGGTAGCCTTATGAGATAAGTAAACCGTTTTATAGATGAGGAAACTGAGGCACGAGGATATTAAACCATTTTCCCAAGGTCACAGACCTAGTCATTTGCAGAGTTGGGATTTAAACAGACAGAGGCTTTAGAGTGTGTGCTTTACTGTCTTGTGAATACATTTTAAATATTCTTTCCACAGTAATTAAATTACCTACAGCTTTAGTTAATTTTTATTTAAAAATCCTGAGTAATGAAAGTATTTATTCCATTTCTAAAGTTAGTGATATTTATGTTTCATAAAAAAGTTTTCATCTAAAATATTTCAGAGATAAATGGCACTTAAAAGAATCTAGACTTTCCATTCTCTTTTCCATTCTAATTTTCCAGAATATTACTGTTCTGTAATATTAATAGTTCATTTCCTAAGGGTTCTAAGGTCCCAGGATTTTATGGTTCTTAATGCTAATATTTCTATACACATTGTTTATTTTAGTAGAAGTTGATATGTAGAAGTTTACTCTTTCTAATGTTGTCATTTATCAGGATCCTATTCTACTTTTAACTATCATACATGTAATTTTGTAATTATTCTAATAGTTTCCTCCATTAATTTTTCTTAGAATAATTTTATTGACACTTTACCCACAAATTGGAAGGAAAGATACCATAATGTGCGTTGCATTTCTGTTTCGTTCAATGTCTATTTTCGCGAGTTGCACATTTCCCCCTGATTTACCATCCTCCATGTAGAAGTGTGCCTGAACTCCAAAGTTCTGGGTGGTTTGGCAGTTTGTGGTTGTTTCAGTCTGTTTTTTGGAAGGTTTCTTTTCTAATTGTTTCCATCCAAAGTTAAAATATACTATTTTATTTCTTTCGATGGTGAATAAGAACATCAATTTTATTTATTTATTTATTTATTTATTTATTTATTTATTTATTTATTTATTTATTTATTTATTTATTTCAGGATATTATGAGCGTACAAACATTTTGGTTACATGTAATGCGTTTGCCTCACCCAAGCCAGGGCTACAAGCGTGCCCTTCCCCCATACAGTGCGTTCCACTTCCATTAATTGTGGGTTTACGCCCCACCCCCCCACCTGACTGGCACCCAATGAGTGTTACTACCATGTTAACACCACCTTAGTTTTGGTCAGTTAGTACCAATTTGATGGCGAGTACATGTGGTGCATGTTTTTCCATCCTTGTGATATGTCACTTCTAAGGATGGGCTCAATCTCTATCCAGGATAATACAAGAGATGCTATATCACCATTGTTTTTTGTAATTGAGTATTATTACATAGTATACATATACCGCATTTTATAAATCCACTCATGTATTGATGGGCACTTGGATTGTTTCCACATCTTTACAATTGTGAATTGTGTTGCTATAAACATTTGAGTGCAGAAGGAACATCAATTTTACTGTTATCTGAAACATTTTTATGATTTTGTTCCTCATAGCTGTTTAATAAGTATCAGTAGGTCTTCAGGTAAGTTTATTGAACAACTTTCTTTCTATTCATGTGCTCTACAACTGGATATGTTACTTATTAGTATGTTTTTAAAATTAATTTTCATTATTTTGTGTGTACATACATATCTCTTGGCATTATTTAATGAGTTTTCATGATAAAGCACAGCAGCAGTTCCTTGCCCTGTCTCCAGCACCTCATCCATCCCTTTATCCAGAGGAAACCACTTTCTAATCTTTGAAACCTCAGCAATTCTGATACGTAAACCGGTAGTCCACAGTTACATTATTACGGTTATATAAATATTGCTCACTGCTGAATCAAGTAGTATAAATAATTATTTGGTAACATAAATTTTTTCCTGTGCTTCATTATTGCTAATATTTTGTTTTCCTTAATTTCCTATATACTGATTAATTCCTCTCCAAATCTACAACTGAGTTGTAAGCACTTACTTTATACCTCGTTAAATGTATAAATCCCATGATACTTCAGCTCTCCTACCCCATCCCCGAGGCCTCCCACCTGGAGGCTTCTGCATCTGATTCCATCCTAGACCAGGCCTTCTCTAGGCTCCCTGCATAGCTGTTCCTGGGACTTTTGTGCACCACCATGCTGAAATTGCCCTTTCCTCTCTTGCGTTGGATTCATTGTTTCTTGACCTCTTTCTTGTTTATTTCATCATTTTGGAGAATCACATTTCTCAGGTAGTTCCCAAGAAAGAGTACATGAAGGTAATTTAAAATACATGTACCTTGCATGTTTGAACATTTGTTTTACTTTTGTACTTAGTTACTGCTTTGTCTATAGAGTTTTTATTTTTCTTCAGACTTTTGAAGGCTTTGCCACTGTCTTCTAAGATTCAGTCTAGCCTTTCAAAACTCTGGGGATTCATCTTTTTATCTTTAGTGCCCTAAAAGGCCATGATGTGGTAGATATTGTATCATCCTTTTAATCAGATACTCTGTGGGTTCTGTCTGTCTGAACACTTACATTCTTCAGTTTGGAGGAAAACTTTTTCTATCACTGTTTCCTTCATGACTTTTTATTTTCCTTTTTTTTCTGTTTTTCTCAAAATCTTGTTGATTGGATATTGGAACTCATGAATTTGAAATCTAATTTTATATGGTTTTTCTCCCTTATTTGTTACTTTCTATTGTCCTTTCTGTTTGATTTCCAACTATACCAAAGGATCTTGAGTTAGAAAATTTCTCTGCTTCTTGCATTGTCTCTGTTACCTCCAGGTCTCCTTTGATTTTGTATTAGTTTGTTTTTCACCCTAAAAGCTTCCCCACAGCCTGTTGATCCTTAGCCTGACATTTATATCTAAGAATGAGGTAGCTTGTAAAAACTGGTTTGAAGGTTGTAAGGTGAGTGGTACTTAAGGACTGGTGGGTTTTATTATAGAATGATCAGACTGTAAACTTCTTTCTTGGGAGAGACCCAGGCTCCTTTCACCTTGCAGGTCTTTCATTTACCAACTTCAGCAGCCGCTGTGTGTGGCCAGGAGACAGGAGAGAGAGTCCAGGAGGTGTATATGATATCTTCATCACCTCAATGTAGAAGTGACACCTAGTACTGGTGATAATCCCACCATCCCCGACCTCTCTGGGTATGTGGATACTTATTTGTGTATTTAAGGCCCAACTGTACACTCGCCAAGGCCCGGATCAGTGTCTCTGTCTCTCTTTTCCATTCCCTTTCTGGCAACTTTTAAATGATCTTTTTCATGACCTTCTCTGTATTTAATGTCTGCTACTCAGCATCCCTGTGGCCACTCTGATCTGTCTCTGATCTCTTCCTCCTCTTTCAGATATTTACCCTTCTCTCTACTCAGTTCACCATTGCTTTTCAGCTTTTGCGAGAAAAGCCTGGCCATCCTGTTGTAGACAGAGCTAGTCAGCAGAAAATGCCTTTTCTTCCATGTAAGGCACCAGCTAGTCATAGAGAACAATGCATTCATGTTCAAATTTTCTGTTCTTCTCTGTTATCTTCGTTGGTTGTTGGAGGTCCAGAGTGGTAGAATGGTTTCTTATCTTTCAGATGAATTTTTTTTTAAACTACTTTATTTCTAGATATGTTCCGGAAGCCCTGAGGACCTAGAAGATTACTGTGTGTGTCAAACCCTTCCTCACTTTAAATTTGCTTAAATGTCTCCCTTTACAACTGAAGTGAATAGACATCATTAATGTAACCTGTTTCCCAACTCTCTCTTCCCATGATCCAACCAAGTTACCTAGGAAGTACTCAGTATTGCTTTTCGGCTCTCTTGCAGACTAGAATGGCTTTTTATGTTAATTCTTTACTCCTCTACTGTCCCCCACCTGTTTTAAGGAAAAGTTGAATTTCTTATATTTTATGCCAATTTTACTTCCATTATTTTATCTGATTTTTTTTTTATTTTAAAAATTCAAGCATTTATTCAGGCTGTTTATTCAGGCTGGGTTTTTGGCTAAAAACATGTCTTAAATAGGTTTTGAATTATACCATCTCCAATTTCTCCAGCTACATATTTTTTCAAATGTTTTATTAACTTGGACTGCTGCACATCTTTAATCAAACCCATTTGTTATAACAGTTGTATGTGAATATTTAAAAGATAAGTATTTTTGTTTAGTGTGCATAAATTGGTGAAAATTATTGGTTGAAAATATTGGTGTCTTTTCTCTAAAACCTGCCCCTTTTTCTTTCGTCACCGTCTCAGGAAGTGACACTCCTGTCCGCACTAATGCCCAAGGCTGACCAGAGGAGAGGAGATGTGCATGACGTTCCTTTTCCTCACCTCTGCAGTCCCAGGAGTCATGAAACCTTGTGCTTTATTTCCCTGAGACTCTCTGGAGTCCTTCCACTTCTGTCTTTGCCAGCACTGTCGCCCTGGGGCACCTCAGCTCCGACCAGTCTTGCTCCCCGCCAGGCTCTTCTGCACGCTGCAGTCTGTGGGATCTCCTCATTGGAGGAGTTGTGACAAGGACAGCTGCAGTTGCAACACAGAGTTTGGGTAGGAGGACGAAGAGAGAAAGGAGTCTGGAGGTGTATGCAGGGGCCAGAGCCTGAGAGGCATTTTGGACATGTTTCAGTGTTTGGATTTGACCCTGAGAGTGGTGGATGCCAGTGAACACGGGCTCGTGGATGGTGGGAGCACCAGGATTGGGTTCTTTCTTTTTTTTTTTTTTTTGATCCACCTCTTTTCAATACACACACAATCACAGAGAAATTGTAATCTAGGAAGGAAAATTCAGTGACAAAACAGAAGAAGTAAAAATATATAGCACATACAAAATGGTTGACAGGAAAATTTGAATTGTGTACAGCATCTTCTTATATAACTTTCTTTTTTAAAAAGGAAAATACACACGGACTAAAATGCATAAATATTTTAAAACTCTTAGGAAAAGTTTTAGATACTTCATTGACAAGACTAAATGAATAGAATCGTTAGGTGCGAACATTGTTAAAGGTGACAGGTGCTGCAATGTAGAGGGAGCAGGGCTGGGAGGCTGGGCAGGAGGCTTTTGCAGGCGCCTGTCCTGGTAGAAGAGTGTAGCAGCCTGGGCTGGTGTGGTGAGGGTGGGATGCAGGGAAGTGGACAGACCCTGAGATCCCAGGAGGCAGAGTCGGGATGGAGGCTAGGGAAAGCATTTTCTCAGAGGGGAGTGATATTTCTAGGCAGGAGGAGAAGGGAGCATCTGGGAAGAAGCTGAGGGTGTTGGGTAGGTAGTTGTTAACCATGGAATGAAGGTTCTGGAGGGCACAGTGGAGAGGTCTGCATGGGAGTCGAGCAGTGTGGTGGATGGGTCAGAGCAGAGTCTCCCCTGAGCACATGGCACTGATGACAAGAGGGAGCTTACATCTGGGCCTGTCCCCAGGGCAACAGTGATGTGAGGAGTGGTGTGTTTGGCTGCAAACTTCCAAAAAATGAATGCCAGCGGTCTTTTGATTGAATAGTAATTATGCTTCGTGTACCCCTCAGATACCTTCGAATATCTGCCGCTGACAAGGCTCAGTGCTAGGCATGTTGGCAGCTACCATGGCGAATTAGGAAGTTCACTTTCTAGTAAATAAAGATTCTGTTTCTTATTGCTGGCAAAGAGTTAATTTAAAGGCATAATTAATTGCTTGTAACAGACTAGAGAGGACCAAGCTGAGAACTTTTCTCACCTTTCTTGATTCTCACTCTCTTTTCTCATCTTCACTGTCTCTTTCCTTAGTAACAAGTAAATCCCACACGTAAGTATAGGGCAGGGTTCTTAGCTCTGAACCAGGCCTGCTTGGCATTCTTCCTTGGGCTAGCAAGTGCTGATGTCTTATATTTGAGATTGGAAATCCTTTTAATTCAGTTGTTTTCAAATTATTTTCTCACTTTCTCTTTCTTAAGGATTTATACAACAATAAGAAAACTCAAACTTATTTAATATTGTTTCAAATTAACTGTGATTGCTTTTTTTCTCTTCAAAAGTTAAACTTGGCATATTTCATCATTTTTTTTGGAAATGGAGATAAAAGTCTCAATGATTAATGAAGGCTATCAAAAATTTGATGACTGATTTAAATCCATACAACTGGGAAGTATTTTAAAGATCTTTTAAATTTTCATTTTTAATTAGTCCTCATTTTATATCTAAGGAAATTGAGGTTCAAAAGGTGAATGGGATGTATGAATAAATGTGGTAAATGTTTAGTTATCTTAGAGTGTTTTAAAATTTGCACAATAGGAGCTTTCATATTTTCTGACAGTTGTGGTAATATTGCAGAAGAGACTTTTTTTTTAACCACTGGGGAATGCTGAAATATCAAATAATCAACTGTAATGGAAAAAAATTAGAATGATTCTAAGTATTATGGTCACTGCATCTTTTCTGTTTAGCAAAATAAAAGGATTTATGTGGTAGTCTCTATGGGTTGGGGTAGGAGGAAGGTAGATACAGGGGACACTGTTTTATGTTTATTTCATATCGCATCATTTCATAGTGATCGTAACTCAGAATATTCCTTGCAGATAAGCAAATTTCATTCTCCCCTTCTAGCTTTGCAGTGCACAGAAGTGCACCAGAAAATCCGCCTCCCTGGTTAATTGAGCAAAGCTGAGTATATTTATGGAAGATGCTGGGCCATGACCTGTGTTTTGGTAATTTGGTGAAAAGGGAATATTGTCACCCTGGTTCTGCCTTCAGGAAAATGTCCAACCTCAGAGCCCCCCAGGTTGTATGGCAATTGAGTGAGAGTATGAGGCTTAGTTCTTACAGAAACCTTATCCTGGGATTTGGTCAGGGAATTGGATTTGTGTCTCTTTTGTCCTTTCTCTACATTTACTCTGCTATTTCGAGAATTACAGTTAGTAAATTTCAGTTTCAATCCCTCTTTGTTCCAGGGAATTTTTTTTTTTTTTTTTTTTTTTTTTTTTTTGAGACAGAGTCTCCCGTTGCCCGGGCTAGAGTGCCGTGGTGTCAGCCTAGCTCACAGCAACCTCGAACTCCTGGGCTTAAGCAATCCTTCTGCCTCAGCCTCCCGAGTATCTGGGACTACAGGCATGCGCCACCATGCCCAGCTAATTTTTTCTGTATATTTTTAGTTGTCTGATTAATTTCTTTCTATTTTCAGTAGAGACGGGGTCTCGCTCTTGCTCAGGCTGGTTTCGAACTCCTGAGCTCAAACAATCCGCCCGCCTCGGCCTCCCAGAGTGCTAGGATTACAGGCGTGAGCCACCGCGCCCGGCCTGTTCCAGGGAATTTTTAAAAGGGAGTTTTACGTTAAATTTCCAAAGGGTTTTTTTTCCCCATTTTTTCTTTTGTTTTAGGTTGTTTTGGACAGTAATCAGAGAATGAATTACCTTGCAGCTAGGTGCTCCAGGGACTTAAGAAAATAATGTGTAGTTTTTATATAGTCAAAATACTATATATATTCACAAAATTGGGCTTATTGATTATCTCCTCAAATCCTTGATAGTTTCCTTTAGCTTATTTGACCCGTCAAATTCTGAAAGTGTTAAAATACTCCACTAGGATCAGATGATCAGATTTTATTATGTTCTCTTTGTACTTCTAGAAGTTTTAACTTTAGATACTTGACTGTTATGTTACTTGGCCATAAGATTTTTACTTAAAGAAATACAGTTAGTATTGAGTAAGTAGAGAGCATCATACAATGCAACTGAATGGGCTGAATTACCATCGTATAAATGACAGTCCTTCCCAAATTATATGTAAATTTAATGTCATTCTGATCAGAAACTCAAGTGTTTTTTTTTAAGGGGGGGGGATTGATTAAGATGAAGATGATATGTGTAGAATAAGTTGGTGAGAATTACCTAAAAAAAATCTTAAAAAATAAGAGCAGTTGGGGGTGGGGAACTTTCCTTATCATATGTTAAAATGACCATAATGCTACAGTAATAAAAATGTGATTCAAAAAAATACAGAATTAAATCAGTTGAGTGGAATAGAATGGATTCTAGCATTGTAAGAGATTAAGATATGATAAAGGCTGAATTTCATTTCAGTGGTAAAAAGAATGTTTATTTGATAAATGATATTAGCATAATTGGCTGTTTCAAAGAGGACAAAAGTAGGATTCTACAGATGGAAGATCTAAGTGGAAAATGCAATGCACGATACTAGAAGAAATTTAGGAGACTAATTTTGAGGTGTGGAACACCCTCAGAGACAAGACAGGGAGTGCAGAAGTATTAAAGGAAAATATCGACATACTTAACTACATAAAATTTTAAAAAATTCTTTCTGGCAGAATACACCATAAATTATATCAAAATACTTTGTCACACATATGACAGCCGAAGATTTGATAACCCTAACCTTTAAACAGGGAAACAGAAAATCCAATAGACAAATAGGCAAGAATGTGAGTAAGGCAGTTCACAGAAGAGAATTGCATGTCGTCAAAACACTAAAATGATGTTCCAAAGAAGTAGGCAGTGAGAAAAAAGTTTTCAGCTGTCTGAAGGGCAAAATTTGAAAGAGTCTAAGCACATCAGGTGCTGCAAAAGTGATAGACAAACAGACCCCCTCCACACACTGCAGTGAGTGTGCAGACTGGTACAGTGCTTCCTGACATAGTTTACATTCTTTCACTTCAGTGTCTCGCAGTTAGGTCTATCCTCCCAAAATAAAAGCACCAGTATTTACATGTACAAGGATGTTTATCTTAACATTTTTTTTTATTATAGCAAGAAATTTAAAAATATCTGTATGTCCAATAATAGGGAAAGGTCTGAACAAACTGCGGTGCATTTGTACTGTGCAATATTTGGCATCCATAAAAATAATGCCTTAGGTTACATGTATTGATTAGGAATAATCTTCATGCTAGATTAATTAGAAAAGGAGCAAATTTCAGAGGGTTGTTAATAATATGATCACCTTGAAAATATATGTTCGTATGGTTATAAAGAAAGATTTGGGAGGATGGACACATGCAAAAACATTAAGTAAACAGGATTGGGGGAAGGTGGCAAGAAAAATCTTATAAACTAACGTACTCAAAATATTAAAATTTATTTATTCCTTTTTTAAACCCTTGACTCTACCTTAACCCTTCTAATATTTTACCACTTGTGATGAAGCTTGGGTTAGCCTGTTTGCTTTTTTTTTTGAAGAAGATGTCATATGCCTCTCAGGAGAGATCCCTGGCTTCTACTGCCTGGCCTGTACCACTCCCTAGCTCCTTTATCTCTTCTTATTTCTGGGATTCATCCCTTCAGCCACTTTCTGGTCAATGTCCTCACTTTCATTGCCCCTTTATATTTCATTTGTGCCTGTCTAGGCTGATAACCGGTGGAGAAAAACCACACAATCCTGCAATTAGTGACTCTGTAACTGAGATCTACAATCTCCTTTGCTCTCCTAAGATGTGTCAGCAACCCTTGTGTTTTCCCAAGTTAACACTTTCCTGAAATGCACGTGTTATTTCAGAGATCTCCCTTTCCTCAAACTTTTAATGCTGCCACTTTTTCTCTCTAGCAGCGAGTGACTGTGCCTCTGTTCTGTAGGAAAAATGGAAACTCCACAAACTGCTTGCCATTAAACATGCAATCAGTCTTCCTCTTCTTCCTTTGATAAGGCAAACAGGCCACCTGTGCTGGGATCCCAGCCTTACCTGCCTCCCTCTGGAGGTGGTGGGGAGGGGCTGTGTGCTCCTGAAATGGATTATCCTTGTTCTCTCTTGTATCTCCTCCATGTTTCCTCATTCGTACAGTCCCAAGAGTTTATAAATACAAGACCTGTAATACCTGCACCATCTGGTTCTTTGTTTCCTCTCTGGCCTCTCTGTGTTGTACATGTACTCGTAGATGGATAGAAAGAAGGAAGTGTTTGGGTAGAGTAAACAGAAAGTAGCATGAGCTAAAGAGAAAGAGTAAGAGGACCTAAAGACTAAGGGTGAAAGAAATGATGGAACAAACCTAAAAACAGCCTCATTTCCTCTACCCAGACTTGGAGGAAAGTAGGGAACATAATTCATTCTTACCTGAGCAAATGAAGTTTGTTGTTAGAACTGCGAGAATATACCATTGTGATTTCTTAACTAGAGTTATAAGCCTGATTGTCATACTTTGATATATGTGTTATATTCCAGTTTTTTGAAAACAAATGAAAGATAAAACTATCTGTGAACTAATGTTCGCCAAGTGTGTTCTGCAGAAAAATAGCTTGGGGATAGGGTTCAGGAAATACTGAATTAAGTCTTTAATGTGCTGAAGTGCTTTGTGAATTTCCAAAGCAGGTAGACAGTATGGTGTTTTCCAACTTCATGATCATAGAGCCCTTTTCTGTACTTCTTCTCGATCCCATTCCATAATGTATATCATGTGTCCCAAGGAAAATAGTTTGAGAAGTGCTGACGGATAAATAAATATGTGGTACTAAAGAAAATGAAGAAAAAGAAAAATCAGGTTGCATGATGCACGGTAATATGACTAGTAATAATTTCTATTCCTTTTTAGTTTGTGTGCTTTTCTCAGTCTACACATTTTGAGGATGATAAATTATTTTTAAAAAATGAAACTTATTTTGACTAATGATACTTTGGAGGAAGTATTTTGTACATAAGCCTAGATGTATGTAAGCATAGGAGAGTTCTAGTGTGGCTAATACCTGCTATAGTACTGTAAGGTTATCATGTTGTGTTATTTTAAGGTTTATTAAGATTGACCTGAATTTCTGTTATTTGAGTTATGTTTTTGTATCCTCTTTTTCAGCGGCAGCCGATTAGGAGGCCTGGTTACAGTGTTGTGCTTCTTTTTCAATCATGGAGAGGTAGGTAGTCAAAAAATATTTTCAGAATCATTCCTGGAAATACAGGTTTCTTTTTTAAATTTAATATTTTTAAATTTAATCTCTAGCAGCATTCTTTAAATGTTTGATCTTATTATTTTGATTCAAAATTTAAACACTTGCATTCATTTTAAGTTATCTTTTCATGACCATTATATCTCTTATTTGATATAACTCTTACTGATTTGAAGAAGTAGTAGGTCTGATTCAATTCTTCAAATAATTTTAAAACTACAAAAGCTCACATTTTAGGAATAGTAGAAATAAGCTGGTAATAGACACAGTTAACTTCCTTGTGTGAGGCTTTTTGTTGTAGTAGCCTACACAGTATGTTCTTATTTAATGTATTAACCTTTGATATAGTTTTAAGTATTTCTTGCAGAATATTTGACAGATTTGCAACTGTCGAAGGGCTTTCTAAAGAAAGCAGCATTGCAAAGAACATGGACTCTGGATCCAGGCTGCCTGGGTTCAATCCTGACTGTCATTGAGTGTCTTTGTGACCTGACAAAGTCATTTAATCTCTCTGGCCCGTAGTTTCCTCTTTGTAAATGGGCATAATGATGTTACCCATTTTGTAGGATTATTGCAGAGATTAAATGAATTCATACATATAAGTGCCTAGAACAATGTTTGGCAGATGGTAACTGATATATAATTGTTAGCTTGTATCATTATTATTATTATCTAACTTAGTTTGGATTAAATTCCAAAGTAAATTGAGAGACAGTGATTTCGTTCATCTAAATTAATCATAGTTATAAGTGAATTTCTAGTAATATATCTCTGTCCAGATTTTGTTCATGGTAAATTTTGTAAGAGGGAAAAAAGAAAAAGGTCAGGTTGCTTTATGTGAAGTGACTTCATCCTTTCATGTGTTTATACTCTCAGTGTCTGCAATCTTTTCATATGCACATTATAAAGCTCTGAGAGTAATCCTGTCCAAACTTACTGCAGAGCCAATGTTGAACTTTTTAAAAATCAGTGAATTACTAATGGATATTGAACTAATATGTAGTTAGTATTTAGGATCACAGAAATGCAAAGCTAGAGTGGCCTTGTAGATTAGAGCATTTGATAAATGATTGTAGCATGACATCAGGTAATTGGTTTAGTGTGAATTTCGAGCCCCCCACCCCCCAAAAAAATGATTTGGCTTTTCCTGACTCTCGATGCTGCACATTGTGATAGTGTGGACCATGAAACATTTGAAACACAGATTCTGTGAGAATGACCTAAGAAATGGGAAATAACCGCTTAATAATGGAAGGAAGGAGCATTGTGTTTAACAATAAGATGTTGGAGGAAAGGGATTATTCAAAATTTTGGAGCCAAGACCACTAGAAAGAACAGTTTGTTAAGCACAAAGGTCTACTCTGTTACCCTTACTATACAGTAGGGTTGTTAATTCCTGATCTTATGTTTTTCTTATAATTTTGATATTCATGTAGCATGAACATCATTCCTTATAAAGTCCTCTTAATTTTTAACAATGAAATTTAGACAGTTGATTTTTTCAGGCTGATGAATTGTCTTTTTGATACTTTTGAGCTACTTGATGTAGCTGAAAGCATGCTTACACATCACTTTCTTAGGAAAAGTTAAACTATCATTAGAATTAAATTTTAGTTTTACTGAGATAGTCAAGTAGATAATTGTACTTATATGTAACCGTAGCTTTAGGGTAGATAAATGACGTTTTTGTGTAATGTCATATATTAAAATTGAGAGCACAAACTGCAGTTTTGGGTAAAATATTGGTAAGAACTCAAGTAGTTGCAAACTTCTATTATAATTTTAAATATATTTTGGTTTTTAGGTTACAAGATTTTCAGACTCAATTTTTTTCTGATTTTTAAAAATGTTACCTAAAATATATAATTTTTATATGAGGGGGGGAGAAATATCTACTCTGGTAGTACCTATTCACGTATTTAGTGAACTTCTATAGAGCATCGCTCACTGGAATTGCTAGTGAGTTACTAACTGGTACTTACTTTCTTAGAAGAGTTACTTTAATCACATGAGTGAATGGGTTATGTGCTAAAAACTAGTTGTAGATTATTACTTACTTTTATTTCCATTATTTAGTTGGCTCTATACTAGACTCTAAAATAGTATATGGTATACTTTTAAAGTTCTCTTTTCTTTCAGATGGTTTTACAAGGGAAAATTTTTGACTTAACAAAAGAACTATAAAATGTCTAGCATGAATGAATTAATCAAATTATTTAAAACTTTCAAATCTGAAACTTGTGAAAATGTAATAAAGGGGCTCATAATAATAAATTGAGGTTATACATTTCATAATAAAATTATGCATATGTTTTTATTGATCATGCTTCTTTATTAAATGTTCATTATGTCATGACTAAGAATTATTGCTAAGATGAAATCTAGCAATTTTGTTCTGCTTTGAAAATATTTCCTTGATGGAAAATAAGATACATAAGCATGCATTGATGTTGTAGAATTTTTAGCATGCTGATTGAAAACATTTAGATGAGTATAAAAAAACTAAATACAATATTTTTTTCAATTTTTGACTATTAGAAATTCTTTTTTGTGAAATAGAGTTGATTGGCTTTTTCATGATGAGATTAAAAAATTATTACAAAGCATGATTGATGTTTTACATAAGACATGTTCACGTGTATAAAGATATGCACATATGAGAAGGATGGTTCTTTTTAATTTTTAGAAAAAATTACTTTTTAAGAATGTAATTCAAAGTAAATGAAAGGATTACTTTGGGGTTCACATCTAATTAACCTTTTTTTTCTTTTATCACCCACAACATATTTCCAAGCCATATTGGTTTCTTAAATATTTTTGAACTGAACTGAGACTAAAATATAAATGTTCATATTCTAATTACTTGTTGACATAGTTAAGCCATTTATATAAGATTTGAAAAAGAATGCTCAGAACACTTTGAGAGCAATCCCATTAATCCTTATATTCTTGTGTAACAGGTAAGTATTGAATAATATCCCAATATCACAAAAATGGAAGCACTAAAAGATTAAGTGATTGGCTCGAAGTTACTAAGCAGGGAGATGATTCTTTTTATTAATTTATTTTCTTTTATTTATTTTAATTTAGAAATAATTATGCATATTTATGGAGTACAATGTAATGTTTTGATATATGTGTACCTTGTAGAAAGATTCAGTTAAGCTAATTAACATATCTTTTACCTCACCAACTTATTATTTTTTTTTGGTGAGAATGTTAAAAATCTGTTTTGGTAATTTTGAAATACATAATGCATTATTATTAGCTGTGGTCACCATGCAGTACAATAGATCATTAAAACTTATTTCTACTGCCTAAGTGGAACTTGGTACCCCTTGATCAACATCTCCTCTTTCTCTATTTTCTCCCCTTCCCCTAGCCTCTGGTAAACCAACTTTCTATTCTCTGTTTCTAAGAGATCAACTTTTTTAGATTCCACATGTAAGTGAGGGCATACAGTATTTGTCTTTCTGTGCCTGGTTTATTTCACTTAGCATAATGTCCTTCAGTTCTATCCATGTTGCTGCAAAAGATATGATTTTGTTTGATTTTAAGACTGTATAGTATTCCATTGTGTGTGTATACCACATTTAAAAAAAAATCCATTCACCCCTTGATGGACACTTAAGTTGCTTCTGTATCTTGGCTGTTGTGAATAATGCTGAAATGAACATGGAAGTGCAGATATCTCTTGGACATAACTGATTTTAGTTTCTGTGGATATATACTCAGGAGTGGAATTGCTGGATCATATGGTAGTTCTATTTTTAGTTTTTTGAGGAACCTCCATACTGTTTTCCAAAATGACTATGCTAATTTACATTCCCACCAACGATGTAAAGGATTCCCTTTTCTCTACATCCTCTCCAACACTTGTTATCATTTGTCTTTTTGATGATATCCAAATAGGTTTGAAGTGATAGGTCATTATGATTTTAATTTGCATTTCCCTAATGAATAGCATCTCTTTATATATCTGTCGGCTATTGGTATCTCTTCTTTTGAGAAATGTCTGTTTAGATGCTTTGCCCGCTTTTAAATTAGGTTATTTGTTTTCTTGTTATTGAGTTGTTTGAGTTCCTTATATATTTCATGTAATAGCTTCTTATCAGATGTAGGATATTTTCTCCCAGTCTGTCAGTTGTCTCTTTACTCTGGTAATGTTTTCTTTGCTGAGCAGAAGCTTTTTATTTGAAGCAATGCTAGTTTTCTATTTTTGCTTTCATTGCCTGTGCTTTTGGACTCCTATCCAAGAAATCACTGCCCAGACCAGTGTCATGGAGGTTTTTGCAGGGAGAAGATTCTTAGGTTCCTGATTAAACATTAATCTCTCTAAACATGTAACTTTTAGGTTAAGGGAGTAGGACTTCAAAGAAGACAACACCATAATTTATCTTTTACAAGTGAAAGATGCAGAGATCTTTTTTTGTCAATTTGTGGACTTCCTTTTCTGTTTTTTCCTTTTTTCCTTTTTTTTTTTTTTTTCCTTTCTTTCCAGTGATAGTTAGGTTTTGGCCAGGACGTTTATTCTAGGTCTTCTGTTTTATTCAATTCAATGAAAACAACATATACCGAGTGCCTACTGTATGCCATGTACTTTCTGATGCTTGGGATGTGTCATTGAGTAAAATAAAGACCCCTGTCCTTATGGACAATCATGTGAAGGTGAGGCAGTCTTCTGCCTAAAGTGGGAGAATAACTGGGTTATTTGGGCAGTAGCAAGGAGGAGCAGAGAGTGATAGGCGATATGTTCCAACACTATAATAATGGGAGTTGGGATAGGGAAGGAATAGATTCTGTAATCTTTGTAGGTCATTGTAAGGCTTATTTGGACTAGATGGAAAGCCCCTGGAGGATTATGAGCAGTAGAATGACATGATTTAATTTTTTCTTTTTTTTTTTTTAAACAGAGTCTCACTATGTTGCCTGGGCTAGAGTGCAGTGGTGTCATCATAGCTCACTGCGACCTCTAACTCCTGGGCTCAGGTGATCTTCCTGCCTCAATTTCCTGAGTAGCTGGGACTAGAGTTGCAAGCCACCATGCCCAGCTAGTTTTTCTATTGTTTGTAGACACGGGGTGTTGCTGGTTCTCAGGCTGTTCTTGAACTCCTGGCCTCAAAGCAATCCTCCCACCTCAGCATCCCAAAGTGCTGGGATTATAGGTGTGGGCCACCATGCACTGCTTGATTTAAATTATTTTTTATATGACTTTGGAAAAGAATATAAAAGTATTAATACAAGGTATATTATTAATTCAGGCTACTGATTGGTATGTATATGGATTTGTGAACTTCTCTTAAACTTGCAATAACGCCAGAAGTCCACCAAAAAAGTGTGTTAATCTCAGTCGGGAATGAATCTGCTGATACAGATTTGAAGACTAGTCTACAATATAGTAGAAAACTAGTCTACAACAATTCTGTGGACTTTTTGTAGGATATATGTTTGGCAAATACCTTCTCACAGCATATGGCCTGTGTTTTCATTCTTCCTGGTTTTTTTTTTTTTTTTTTTTGATCAACAGACATTCTTAAGTTTGAAGTTCAGTTTATCAATCTTTTATGTTTATTCGTTGTGTCTGATTAAAAAAATCTTTGCCTACTACAGGTCATAAAGATTTTCTCTTATGTTTTCTTTTGGAAGCTTGATTGTTAGAGCTTTCCTATTTTACTCTATGATCTGTCTAGAACTTTGTGTATACTATGAAATAGGTTCAAGATTCACCCCTGTCCCTCCCCCAATTTGGGTGTCCAATTAACCTGGTACCATTTGTTGAAAAGACACTAAATTGTAGTGGTGCTTGTGTCATAAATAAGGTGACTGATTATTTCTGTGTTTGTTTCTAGACTTTTAATTCTGTTCCATTTGTCTGTTTATCTTTAAGTCAGTATTAAGCCAGTATCATACTGTCTTAAATACTGCAGCTTTATAAATGTGATATCTGATAGTGAAAATCTCCAGCATAGTTCTTCTTCAATATTGCCATAGCTATTCCAGGTCCTTTGTGTTTCCATATAAATTGTATAAATAGAATCAGCTTGTCACTACTACTCCCTCCCCCAACACAAATGCAATCTGCTGGGATTTTAATTGTGATTGCCTTGAAGGTCTAGATCAATTTAGGGAGAATTGACATGCTGAATAGACTAAATATTCTATTCCATAAATGTAAATTTATATTGGTCTCCTTTAATTTCTTCAAGCAGTATTTTGTGTTTTCTACATCTTTTGTTAGATTAATCCCTAGGTATTTTATGTTTTTTGGTATTATTCTCTGCCCTCTTGATATGTCCCATTGGTCTCTGAATACTTTCTTTCTGACACAAAAAGGTACTCCAGGATCCCCTTGTACTTTTTTGTCCCCACATATAAAATCAGCTGTTTTCCAAGGAATCTTGGATCCTGTTAATGGAAAATTATATTAAGAAAACACAATCTGTGCTCATTGCCACTTTCATATAATTGCTTTTAGCCCTTTTTCTGACAAAAGGTAGGAAGTATATTTTTAAAAAATCATTATTTCATACTGATTCCTCCAATTCTAATCCAATGTCATGGGGTTCTTTCTTCTCTGCCTTCCCCTGCTCCATATTTGTACCTCCTATTTTCCCACAAGTAAATGTGTTTATTTGCTTTATTCTATAATACATACAAAATAGTTTCAGAATTACTACACTAATGCCATTACCAACAACAAACCTACTAAGTAAGGTTCAAGATTTCTTCACAGTTATTTTTCTCCTTAGGGTATATTCTACTAAGGGGGTACAGTCAGAGATCAAAAGTTAAAAAGCAACTGGAATTATTTTTGTTTCTCTAAGTTATCATTTTGATAGTACAATGTTGTTTCAGTTTTTATTTATATTGCCTTTATGTCTTGACTAATGCTTTCATATTGTAGTCAGAATTCTACTTCTGAAAAACATATATGAAAAAATGCTCAACATTTCTAATCATCAGGGAAATGCAAATCAAAACCACAATGAGATATCACTTATCTCCAGTGGGACTGGCCTTTATCAAAATGTCCCAAAACAATAAATGTTGGCGTGGATGCGGAGAGATAGGAACACTCATACACTGCTGGTGGGACTGCAAACTAGTGCAACCTCTGTGGAAAGCAATATGGAGATACTTTAAAGAGATACAAGTAGAAATACCATTCGATCCAGCAATCCCATTACTGGGTATCTACCCAAAAGAACAAATGATACTCTATAAGAAAGACACCTGCACCTGAATGTTTATAGCAGCACAATTCACAATTGCAAAGATGTGGAAACAACCCAAGTGTCCATCAATACATGAGTGGATTAATAAAATGTGGTATATGTATACCATGGAGTACTATTCAGCCTTAAGAAACAATGGTGATATAGCACCTCTTGTATACTCCTAGATAGAGTTGGAACGCATTCTACTAAGTGAAGTATCCCAAGAATGGAAAAACAAGCACCACATGTACTCACCATCAAATTGGTATTAACTGATCAACACATAAGTGCACATATAAGAATAACATCTATTGGATGTCGGGCAGGGGGGAGGGGGGAAGAGGGGACGGGTATATGCATACACAAAGAGTGCAATGTGCACCATCCGAGGGATGGACACGCTTGAAACTCAGACTTGGGGGAAGGGGAGGGCAAGGGCAACATATGTAACCTAAACATCTGTACCCCCATAATATGTTGAAATAAAAAAAAAAAGAATTCTACTTATGTTGATAATTAAGTGATATTGATAACATCTTGCCAGATATACTCTCTAGTTTAAATGAGTAAAGATGTTCAAGTCATTACAACCATGAATAGAGGCATAAAGAAGTACTTCATTGCCTTTCCAGTGAAGTTGGCTGCTTTCACAGAGGTTCTGTGTAAACTTAGGATAAAATATACTGATATCCTGGTTGTTCAGAGACAAAAAGATCAATGTTTCCTTTTATAGAACAAGCAGAAATTCCATATAAAGATAGTAAAGTTTAATAATAGCAATTACATATCACTGCCACATTAAACATTGTGTGAGCCAAAATTGTATTATAAATTCAAATTGAAATATGTAACTGGTTAATTGAGCAACTTATCAGTACAGGTTGAGCATCCTTAATCTGAAAATCTGAGATTCATAATGCTCCAAAATCCTAAACTTTTTGAGTACCAACATGATGCTCAAAGTAAATGCTCATTGAAACATTTCAGATTTTGGCTTTTCATATTAGGGATGTTCAACCAGTAAGTATAATTCACATATTCCAAAATGCAAGAAAAATCTGAAATCCAAAACATGTCTGATCCCAAGCATTTGGGATAAGGGATACTCAACCTATATATGGTATAGAAATAGACCAAAACTCCAAGAAAGTGACCAGGCTTACTTATTATGAAGGTGCATTTCCATCAGCTGCACAAAGCCTATGCCGAGCTAAACTATAAGACTTTTCTAAATAATATCAAAGGGGAGTTGTTCAAGCCATGCCTCTTGCACCTAGCATTATTATGGTTACCATGCAGATAACAGTATCCTTATACCTATACCATTCTCTGAAGAGGAGGAATAACCAAACCTTCCTGGTGACCATTTATCTTTTATGGAAGCTCTCTTAAGGACAGTGTTTAAAGCATTTTTACAGCTAATATTAAGCAATGTAAAGCAGTATTATAGGTAATATAGCACAGCACCATCAAAAATGGGGTAATTTGTTTTAACATATTGATTACCACACCAGAAAAAAAATTTTTTCCTTAGGGCCGTGGTGTTTTATTGTGAAAATAGAACAAAAACCTTGAAAACAAAACAATCATTTCTAATTTAATGAAAAATTTGTTATTTTTTATTGTTTACTATGTGTGAATTATATGCAATTAAATTGTCAGTATTGTAGCAGTAGGAACATCAAGTAAGATTTGCACGAACCAACTGCAGGCCTCAGACTCAAAACTAGCATGAGTTAAATACAACTCATGTGGCAGTTAATGTATTAAACCTAAACGTTATACCAAGTTAT
The DNA here is from genome assembly GCA_004363605.1 of Indri indri. Classification (NCBI taxonomy): domain Eukaryota; kingdom Metazoa; phylum Chordata; class Mammalia; order Primates; family Indriidae; genus Indri; species Indri indri. The sequence continues at coordinate 141,197 of RJWJ010001075.1, forward strand.
GATTAATCCAGCAAATATCAACTCTATTCAAGACTTTTGAAATAAGCTTCAAACATGGTCTGTTTGGTAACTAATAACCACAACATATAACTCACTAGTCAGTTGTACCCTATTCATTTTGAAATTATGGTATCAGTTAGATTATATCTCTAATATTATAAGTAAATTATTTGAAAATAGAAATTGGAAAATGAAGCTGTCGAGACTTTTTCATTTTTGATTCTTGAGTAAATGATTAAAACATTTAGCCTTTACTAAGCAGAAAATAAATTAGAAGCCTGTTGTCATCAACATCTAGGCAGTATTATGTTGCAATATTACTCAGTGCTATGGAATGTGTGCTAGAAATTACTTATTAGAGACTCCTGTCTCTAGAAAAAAATTATATACCAGATGATGGCAGTTTATCCAATGTAAGATTTTCATTGAATTCATTTTCACAATAAATTGATTTCTTATGCTTAGGGTGCAGCATACAATTTTATAACCCTTTTTGAAGCAGTTTGCATGTATATTTCCTTCTTTAATTCTTGAATTTCAAGATAATACCTTTAGAAAGCATTGACATTTTAAACTGTCAAGCTATCTAGACAACTGGTAGATTTTTATTTTACATTAAAAATTAGAGTTAAAGAAAAACACTGAACTTTTCTTCTGCGGCTTCTTACCTCCCTCAGCCTTCATAGACTTGAAGAGCGTTAGGGCCTTGCTCTGGATTAAGCTTTGACTTAAGGGAATGTTGTGGCTGATTTGATCTTCTATCCAGATAAATAAAACTTTCTTCATAGCAACAATAAGGCTGTTTCACTTTCTCGTCATTCATATGTTCACTGGAGTAGCACTTTTAATTTCCTTGAACTTTTCCTTTGCATTCACAACTTGGCTAATTGTTTGGCACAAGCAGTCTAGCTTTCTGCCTATCTCAGCTTTTGACATGTCTTCCTTACTAAGCTTAATGATTTCAAACTTTTTATTTAAAATGAGAGATGTGTAACTTTTCAACTGAACAGAGGCCAATTGCAGGGTTATTCATTGGCCTAATTTTTATTATTGTGTCTCAGGGAGTAAGGAGGCCTAAGGAGAGGGGGAATTATGGAGAGTAGCCAGTCCGTGGAGCAGTAAGAATGCACACTTAAGTTCGTCATCTGTGATGGGCACATTTCATGGCATCCCAAAACAATTATAATAGTAATAGTGAAGATCACTGATCACAGATCACCATAAAAGATATAATAATAATGAAACCATTTGAAATATTGCAAGAATTCCTAATATACAACACAGAGACATGAAGTAAGCTCATTCTGTTGGAAAAATAGCACTGATAAACTTACTTGATGCAGGGTAGCCACAAACCTTCAATTTTTGAAAGACATAGTATCTGCGAAGCATGGTAGAGTGAAGGAAAGGCAATGAAATGGTGTGCCTGTATGTCTTACTATGACTCATACTGAAGTCTCTAGTTAATCTCATAAACTAACAGTTTTTAAGTATTGCATTCCAGTAACAGCAAATATACATTATTAAAAGACTTTTTCAGTCTTTTCAGAATTCTCTTGTGCACGTAGTTGATTCATAAGTAGGTAAGTATGTTAATTTCATAGAGGCTGGTGAGCTTTGGTAGAAAAGAGGAGCAAATTGGCTCAGACTTTCTATAGCAGTAGTAGAAATATCCAGTAGTCTGAGGTAGAGCTAAAATAAAAGAGACACTTATTTCTGACATGGTCTTTATAATTCTATGTAGTGTTTTAAGTAGCCCTGCTTGACTTGAAAGACACAGTGATTTCTTTTAGTGTGACTTCCTTAGTGGCAGTAGTATAATTAGATTGCTTGCATTTAATCCTATGCAGTTTTCTTTAGATGGAAAGATGGACTTAATATATTTAGTATATATGCAGAAAAATGATTGAGTTCTAAAACTGGGATAGTACATTGTTTAAGAATGTTCAAAGTGAGCTTTTCAAATAGGTTGATACTTGACTATTTTTATTTTAAGACTTTTGTTACAAAACTTAATTTGATTTCCTGTCCTTCTTTTAAATATTCAGCAAGCCAGGATAGCTTGGGTAAAGAAGAAGTAAAAACAAAAATGCAATATTCCTTTCTAGCAGCATTGTGAATGAGAATGCTAAAATTGATAACTACAAAGTGTTTTGAAGTATTGATTATGGATGGTTTTGATGAAATTCATGGTAAAGAAGACGAATTTTTAGATAATTTAAATCAATTCAAATGAAAAATTTTTAATTTTGGCAGAACATTTTCTTGCTAATACTTTCCCCACTTTCCTTTTAGGATATAGTTGCATTGTTTCAGCACTTTCTTGTGGACAATTTACGATATTAGTGCTTCCCATGATCTTAAGCCATTTTGTCTCTCAGTAACGTTTCTCACTTACCAATTTTGCTGTTTATGGAAAGCTTAGTAGCTTGTTTTACAACACACTGTTTAAATTATTTGTGAAAAGGACTTTTCGCTGTATTTATAAATAGCAACTTTCACTTCGTATGCCTTACTTTGCAAATTTAGCAAGTATACCACACTCTGAATTTTCTTTTTTTTTTTCAGTGTACCCGTGTGATGTGGACACCACCTCTCCGTGAAAGCTTCTCATATCCATTCCTTGTCCTTCAGATGTTGCTTGTGACTCATATTCTCAGGTAACTTTGACTTGACTTTAGGTGTTTTTTCTTTGTTTTGCATTGAATAACTTAAATTAGAATTTCTTAAGCTTTTACAATAAAAAAAAGTTGACAAAATAAAATAATTAACTAATATAATCCTATTGTTAGGTTGAATTAATGAAGATGAGTATGAAAATATTCAGTATTCCAAACATTTCCTCCATCTGCCTCCTGGTCCTCTTCCTTTTTCTCAGTGGTCCACAGTGACTGCTCAAGGAGCAGCAAATCTGATTTCACTTGTGTCATTTCCACTTTCTCAAGTCTTCTGCTACTATTATAGCCTCCTAAAAATGGGCAGAAAGAAGGAAAGGCTGCTTTTGCTAGAGTGTATCCTGTTAGATATTAGTCCTTCAGAGGAAAGAATCATTGTAATCAGGTGTATTAACACATGTAATTCTTCCTACATTGATTTAGCGTCCTGAGAATCAGATAATAGGGGTAGAAGGAAACCACCTCAGTGGACCAAAAATATACTAGGAGAATTCCTGCTAGAAATTCAAGATTAGATTAGGCTTTTGTACGTTCATCTGGCCTGCAGCTAGAGACCTAACAGACATTCAAGCACCAGAGAGAGTAGGGTGGAGAACAATTCTCTCCTTTTTCTGTTGACAAATACTGAGTTTAGACAGATGCTGCTTTGCTCCAGGGGGTAAAAATAAAACAAAATGGGGCCTGTGGAAAAATAGAACAAAGCATGATGAAAATCTGAAGATGACTCACAGTAAGAACTCCCTTCAGTGATCTGCCAGATTCGAAAGAACCTTGTTGAGGTCTCTTTTGCCAAACCCTTGGGGTGATCCATTTCCCTCTGTGATTATCTCAGCAGGCCTAGAGCCATTATAGCTTTCAGTTTCCTATGCAGTAGTGTCTTTAAACAGACCTTTTACAGAACTCGGGATGGATAGTGGTTTTTGCATTAGCTTTTTAAAGTTCTTGCAACTCCAACCTTATTGCTGTCCCCTAAACTCTTTTTAGGAGTTGAAAGTGTCTTTAGCGCCTTCAAATAAGGTGAACCTCTATGAATTCATAACCTTTAACTCTGACTTGCTTGTTCTGGGGCACTTTAAGAGACATTCCCTTCTCAAACATCTCTGGAAGAAGTGTTGCACTGTAAGAGAGTCTTTGTCTTTGATTCACCACTGCAGATTCTATTTTTCCACATCCACATTTCCTGATACTGGCTTTTTTCCTTCAGTATAGTGCAGACAGTGGACTGCCCATCAGTCTCAATTCCTGCTTTTCTTCTACCTTTGCTACTGTCTTAAATCCACTGAAGGCGAACCTTTGGTTCTCCTCACATTCACTGATCTGATCTGACCTGAGTAGCTGTGGGCAGTATGCCCCAGGTGCTGATCACTGCGTCATTGAACCCTTCATGCTGTAGAAGGCCGTGTTAGTTTCCTACTGCTGTGATAACCAATCACCACAAACTGAGGTTTGTTATCTTACAGTTCTGTAGGTCTGAGGTCCTGAAGTCAAGGTGTTGGCAGGGCTGCACTCTTCCTAGAGGCTCTGGGGGAGAATCCGTTTTCTTGCCTTTTCCAGCTTCTAGAGGCCACCTACTTTTCTTGGCTCATGGCCCCTTTTTCCATCTTAAGTGCCAGCAATGGCAGATTGAGTCCTTTTTCATCAATTCACTACAACCTTCCCTTCTGTCCCTCTCCCACTTTTAAGGACCTTTGTAATTATATGGGCCCACCTGGATAATGCAGGATACTGTCCCTGTCTTAAAGCCAGGTGACTGGTGATCCAAATTCCATCTGTAGCCTTAGTTCCCCTTTGCCACGCAACATGACACATTCACAGGTTCCAGGGATTAGGACACAGACAACTTTGGAAGCCTATTCTGCCCACCACTGTGGAGTTGCTCCAGTTGGTGTTTCCTGCCTTCAGGGGCTGCTTTCTTTTGGGTTCTGTTTTTGTCTCCAGGTGCCTCTGTGGCAAGCTCTTTATGTTTTCTTCAGCCTCATAATCAGTGTCATTTTCAGCCTCATCCACCTCCTCATTCCTGTGTTTACTTTGGTTTTGCTGAAAAGTTTTAAGGGACTTCCCTTTCTTCAGAGTCTTTTTCATTCTCTCTGTTTATATTCTGGTTGACATTTTCCCTCTCCTATTCCTGCCCATCTGAAATGAGAGCAGCTGCTGTCCTATTCTCTGTCATATTGATCTTCCTCACCATCTTCATTGGCACCTCATCACTTCTGATTAGGGCAGCTTTCCTGTTTTAGTTTCTTGGTTGGCACAGCTCCCTTCTTGCCTGGTGTGGCTGTGCTGTGGTGGCTGGTGTGACTGGTTATTTGGAAGTGTGGTGGCTGCTTTGATTTTGCGTGGGGTGACAGCTGCTTTCTTGGAAGCTGCAGTCTTTTTAGCAGGGAAACCATATCCTCTTTTCCTAGAGTTGTGGCAAACTTCTTGCCTTTGTTCTGAAGGATAACATCCTCTTCACTGTTGCTCATCTACATATTCTGATATTTCATTCTTGTTACTGATGTCTGTCTCTTTCGGAAGAGTAGCCATTTCCTGTATTGGTTCGACCTGTAGTTGATACCTCATGATATGAGAGGCAGGAGGTGGGCGAATGGCTTGGCTGAGCCAAGAAGCAGCTGAGCAGTGTTGACGCAGGCTGCAGAGCTGAGAATATGGCTGTAGAACTGGAAAAAGAACAAATCCTGAATGCCAGGAATTATTTATATGTAAAGTTAGCAGTATATTTTATTTTAAAAAATTGGTTTTGTCCAGTTTTGAATTTTAAGTATTTTTCAAAGTTCAGTTTTATATAAATTACCTAATACCAGCACAGTCTTAGCTTTTTCTTGATTGTTCTTGGCAATATTTATGTTTCCATTTCTTTTACCTCGGGTCAGTGCTATATTGATCACCAGTTGGAATTTCTTTGTTTTCTATTTGTTCCTGTCTCCTCCCAGAGCATTCTGTACCCAACATATTAGTATTAAATTATCAGAACTTTTTAATGTCTCCTGTTACCCATAAAATGAAAATCATCTTTAGTATTCAAAAGCCATGAGCAATGCTTTATTTTAGACTGAGGCTTTCAAACTTTTTGGCTGTAATCTATAAAAAATAAGAAATTTTACATTGTGTCCCAGTATATACATACATGTGTGCACACAACTGAAACAAAAATTTCACAGCATGGAACTCTTATTAAGAAAGATGCAGTCGGGTATTAAGAAAGATGCAGTCAGGTATATTCTATTTCAGTCTACTTCTCTCTATTAAGAAATACTGGGTTTTTATCTAGTAAATTGGTTTCATAACTCATTAATAGGTTACCTGGAATTTAGAAATACCCTTGTTGGACTAGAGTAGCAGAAAAGGATGTCCTTTGGTGAAGGGCTCCTTGAGGAAGTGAGGATGGGAATTTCATGGTGGGTGATCAGTGCCCCTATAGGTTTATCTAACCAGGAATTCTTTACTCTCTCCAAGCTGCATATCTTGTCCCCTCAATGTATTGACATGCACACTCTACTTCCGTGAAGACGTTGGGCATGTTTGGGAGCTTTACATTGGCTTTTAGAAGAAAAGATATAATCACCTCACCCTTGTAAAAATCTCCTAAATTATGAGTCAGTACCAAAGTGAAGGCTCTGAAGGTGGCTCCAGAATGACCCCCATACTTTGCCTCCTCCTCATTTCTCAGTGTTTTACCTGTGCAAGACCCAGTGTGTATCTCACATCCTCACAAAGTGTCTTTCAGCTGCTCAGCCCTTCTTCTGCATTTTGTAGTACTTGTCTCCAGAATATTAATACTTGGCACTTAGAATATGCTACTTTCTATCATGTTTTCATAGACGTATCTGCCTTTCCAACTAATGAATCTATTGAATCAGCATAAATTATTTAAAAAATTTTAAATTCATAAAATATAATTTGAGAAAAAATTCAATGGATACTAACCCAGCCACCCTCCTCTTTGACAGGCTCTGTGTTTTTACAGTAATAGTAGGTATTTACTTTTCACAGAAAATTGTTGTAATTGAGTGTCAGGTATAATTTCTAACCCATTGGTTCATTTTATATTTGGGTTATAACCAGACCATGCTTAGAGATTCTAATGTGTAACAGTTTGGAACCATGCTAGACTATTTTGTGGTAAACTTGCTGATATTTATTTTATCTTTTCAAGGGCTACGAAACTTTATAGAGGAAGCTTGATTGCACTCTGCATTTCCAATGTATTTTTCATGCTTCCATGGCAGTTTGCTCAGTTTGTACTTCTTACTCAGGTGAGTTGATTATATTTTTAAACTGATTTAAACTTAACATGTTTGATTATGCAAACTCACTTGTATAAAATTATAACTGAGATGTTATATGATTCTAAGTGCTAAAATATTTTCTAGTTCATGTTTTTAATGAAATCTCAGGGTAGGAAAATAAGTAAAATTTATTAATGATTGTTAATTATTTTCTAACTAATAGACTGCAATAATGAACTCAAATTTGTAAGAATGCTGTCTTTGTTTTTCAGCATTTATTAACGTGCTTAAAAGAGGACTTGTGCTATGACTTTAAGTCTTTCTCTTAAACTGTAGTATTTCTCTTAAGTAAAATGTGTCTTTCATGAATATTCTTACATGAAGTATAAATGTACATAGGATTACAGGATCGATAGCTAACGAGTTCTAACTCCCCCTACCAATCTGCAATTTACCTATCATCTTTCCATGTACTCTTGCTTCTCTTCAAGTGGAAGTACATAAAGCAAGGTAGCTTGTTGAGAAAGTGAGTAAATTGTGTCTTCATTTTACCCGCTCCTGTTTTGTTTTAAATTATGCTGACAATATTTGTGTAAAGCAATTGAAGAGTTTCTTTTTAATATTCTTTGGAATATCTTGTTTGGGAAATGAAGTTAGACCTGGATTTGAGTCCTAATTTTACTCACTAACTTCTTGACTTGGAGAAAATGCTCATTTCTGAAATAGAGAAAACAAAAGAACCTACTTTATTGGGATGTGTTTAAGATCAGATGAGGTAATGTATATAGGACTCTTAACACAGTACCCAGTACTTTGTGAGATGTCACTGAAGTTAGCTATTTTTATTATTATTTTTAAAAAATGGGCTTTATTTACACTTATTTCTTCCTTTAATCTTATCTTTTAGACTCCTTTATCTAGTTTAGTTTGATGACATTTTAAATCAGTTTCTGGTTCAAATTGTCGCTGAGATTCTCTCTTTAAGATTCTAACTCGTAAGTTTGCTGTGTATTGCTTAGCCAGCCCATGGGGTGGAAAGGGAGCATTCCCATTGCTTCCAGTTAGTGGAGATTGCCTGCTTTTTGGGGGGGGGTAGGGGAGGTATTATTACTCTCTGTGGGGTTTATGTTGAATAATAGCATGTATTTCCCCACAGTTACTGTGTCATATCAATCACCCTTAAGCAATGCAGTGTTCCCCATGGGTTACTCTGAATAAAGGAAAACCTTGTTTATCTTACTAATGGGAAAATTGGTTGTAGATGCTTGGAGATAAAAAACTTGATGAGTGGAACTTAAGTTATATATTTAAGTGTTCATCTGTTTTGCAGTTTGTTTATGCTATGTTTGTGTAGTAGGAGAGGCATAGAATTTAATTTAAATTGCTTTCTTCATGAAGAAGGGTGAAGAGGTATTGTCTGACATAATACCTCTATGTGAGAGGTACTCTATCATCATTTAACCAATTAATTCATCTAAATAATTCCAGTATTCTTAGAATTCTTGACATATAACATTTAATTTTCTTTAAAGTGGAAAACTAAAAATATCTTGGCAGTGAAAGTACTCCTTCTAATTTGAAATTTGATAAATTTGATTATAATTAATGCTTCCATATTGTATTAATGAAAGAGAACACTAATGGAGATACTTGTAAAGAGTGACTAACAAGCAGAAATTAATGTATTTTTATGCACACATGCATTGCATAATTATTTTTGAGTTTAATGTACCATCCCTATTCTGTATTAGTTGTCATGTTATAATTACATTTTCGTATTTTTTGATTGGACAAGGCACTTTTTAATTGTTCATGTTGACAGTAGCATCAGCCAGATTAAAATGAGTATTGTTTTGGATAATCCACAAAGTAGACAATTCACATAGGTGAGAGAACTGTGTATAGGAGGAAAAAATCAACCAGTATTTTTTCTATTAATATATTGACCATATTCAAGAATAAATTGGCAGATAAAAGGAAAAATAAAGAACTCACTTTCTGTATAAACATAAATCAATTTGGTACAACAATAAACATAATCTTTTCTTCATTCTTATAGTTATCAGTTTCATATATGATTTTTATTTTTAACTTAATTTCTTTTTAAATTTCAGATTGCATCATTATTTGCAGTATATGTTGTGGGGTACATTGATATATGTAAATTACGGAAGATCATTTATATACACATGGTATGATTATTTTATTATTTTCTCTTTCATCTGTCCTTAAACTCCTGATTAATATTTAATCTGTTCATGGTGGAAACTAGTTGTAACATGATTTCATAACAAAAACAAATGTCAGTTAAACACTGTGATATAGTCAATAGAACAAGCCACCCAGAAAATTCAATATTTTAATTTGGGTCATATTATCTGATTGCGATTGTACCCAACTTATGCATTATGGGTAAAAGAAAGAATTCATGAAAGAGGAACATGAACTGCTAAATTACCCAGGAGGCAGGAGTTAAAATGCAGTGGAATGGTCATCCACTGAGCTCCAACTATCCAGCCTGTGGGACACACCAGTGACTAGAACTGTGGAGACCACAGCATTCAGTGTTGCTTACTTTCTAGTAGAGTGGAGGAAGGAGGGAAGACAGAAGATAAGTAAAGAATATAGTAAATGGGCAAACGATGTAGTATGTTAGAAGGTAATAAGGATTATAGAAGAAAGAAAAGAACAGTCAGGGTAAGGCAGATCAGGAGCACCAACACCAGTGGGTGGGATCAAGGTATCAGATGAGGCATTCAGGGCAGGTCTTATTGAGAAGAGAGAGGGAGTGGAGCAACAATTAGAAGGAGAAGAGGAAGTTGGTCAAGTAGATATCAAAGAAAAGAATATTCTAGAAACAGAGCAAAGGCCTTAAAGCTGGTTTGTTGATGTTGGTGAATGTTTATCTTTTAAAAACGCTTATCTTCTCTGTCATTAATTTTTATAATTTTGATGTTTTCTTTTTCTGTTGTAATATGCCATTATTACTTTTTATTCTCTAATAAGTGATACATATAAGGGGACATTTATAATTTATAGGGAAATTATGAATACAGTTATAAAATAAACAGCTACGAGCCTACCCTCCAAATGAAAAATAGAACCTTATCGTTACTTTGAAGTCCTGTGTGCTTTGAGCTCGTCCCCTTACTGCTCCAAGAAGTAACCACTACCCTGACTTTTTAAGTAGTAATTGACTTGCTTTTCTTTATAACTTTACCATATATGTATTCCTAAATAACATATCTCTGTTATTAAATATTCACATTGTTTTTAAGTTTTGTACAAATTGTATCCTTTTATGGGGCTTATTTTTTCACCCAGGTTTCTGAGATTTGTGAGTTAATAGAGTTCAAATATTTTCACTGCTTTATATTTTCCATTATATAAATAAAGCTCAATTTATTCATTTCTTTTCTTGTTGAAGGACAGACATTTAGGTTCTTTCCTCTCCTCTCCCAGCCTCTTTTTTCAGTTATAAATAATGCTGTACATTCTTAGTCATATCTCCTAGGGCATATGTTAAAGAGTTTCTCTAGAGTATTTACCTAGTAGTAGACTTTCTGGGTGGTAAATTATACACAGGTTCAACTTCGTAAATACCAAATTGTTTTGCCAAAATGATTGTATTACTTCAAACAGCAATATGTATAATAGCTCATGTTATTCTAAATCCTTTTTTGTTTTATCAATCTGGTTGGTATAAAATGGTGTCTTACAACCTTAATTTGCATTTTCTCTGATCCTCAATGAAGCTAAGCATCTTTTGGTTTGTTTATGAGCCCTTTGAGGGTGTGTGTGTGTGTGTGTGTGTGTGTGTATGTGTGTGACACTCCTATTCAAATCTTTTACCAGATTTCGTATGTCCAAGAGAAAGTGACATGTTTTATTCAGTGCAGTTTAATCCATTATTTTCATTATTTATGTTGATGCTCAAATTGTTCCAGATTTGTCCAACTATTCAAGCTGGCTTCTCTGTCCTTTTAATATGTCATCCTCATCGTGCTTTGAGCACTCTTTTTTT